>JAOTQJ010000111.1:1805710-1821598 GCA_025642045.1 Solanum sejunctum
CATTATGTGGATTTTGATTAGATTATGACTAGTGGCGATAGTCTAGTTCTTGATTGTCCTTAATGCATTCCATTGAGATGATTGATGATATAACTTGAGAACCATATAAAAAATATAAATCGTACTAGGTAAACTCTATACGAAAAACTTGACTTAAAAAATATTAACAGGGGATCGAACTTAAATCGTTCGTGTGGATGAGCACCCTCTAAATCAACTTATTTTCTAAATCTAAAACTAAATATCAATTATTAATTTTCAAAATACGTGTAAAATTCTAAAATAGACAAGTAAACAAGCAAGATATAGTAACAAAATAATTGTACTAAACATAACGTAGAAAAAATTTGATAATAAAATTTAAAAATTATTAAAGGAAATTTTAAAAAGAAAAGACAATAAAGAAAATAAAACTGTCAACTTGGATTATATTATAATGGTGAAACTGATCTATTATAAATTAAAAATATTAAATATAAAAAAAATTTAAATTTAATCGATACTCCAATAACGATAAACATAAAATGAAAGAAATAAAACTCTCTTTCTAGTTTTACTTTTCTCCCTCTTTCCTTCAAAGCTTTTGGACTCACATTAGTGAAGTGAAACCTCCTCACCTTTTTTCTCTCTCTCCAAGATAACTTCAATACCCTTACCCCCGCACCCCGCAAACTCCATGACCCCCTTAGTATATATATTTATAATTGTGTATATGTAGATTGTTTCTCTTTCTACAGTCCTCACAGCTCACACACCATAACTCTCCATCTCTCTAGGATATGTATTATGTATAGGTTCCTCTTTTATCTCTTTAGTAGTATATATAGATATTAGTGCTTCTTTAAAAGCTTCTGATCTGAACTCTGAGCACTGAAATATATAGAGAGGAAGAAGAACCCCATCAAAAAAGGAAGGAAAACTATTAGAAGGTAAATATAAAGAAGTTGGAAAACCCTAATGGTCTATACCCACTTGTGAAAAATTTATTATTTTTTATTTTACAGTTATGGGTATGTTTAGATATAGGTACAAGGATTATCTGTTTTGAAATCTTGAAAAAAGAATTGATTTTGATAGGTCTAGTTTGTTATCAGATCCGATGAAGTGGGGATTGAGTTTTAGCTTATTGTTTTGATTTGTTATATTGGGTTGTGTTAAAAAGGTTGGAGAAGTGTTATTCATGCGGTTTTGGTTTCTGGGGTTGTTCCCTTATCTGAAAAAATTTGATCTATTTGAAGATAAAGTTGATGGGTTTCTTTTGTTTTTGTGTAATGAAGATCTGGATTATTGAAGAGGAGGTGGTGTTTCATTTGCACTTCACTTTTTCTTTTTGAAAAGTAGTATTACTTTTGAAGTCAAATTGAAGCCTTTTTACTTGTAGGGATATCAAAATGCAGGGGATTTTTGTTAAAAGCAATCATGTTTAGCTTTAGATGACAGGCTGTAACATGGGTTATACTGAGTGTTCACATTTGCTTCCCTTTCTTTTTTGGCAAGTTGACTTAATTCTGAAGTATATGAATAATGCTGGGTTGGTTTGTTATCTCAGTGAAGGTATTCTTTTGCTATATTTTTGTGATCCATGTTTCAGGACACTGACGTATTGGTGATATATATTACGTTGTGAAAGATCCAATTTTGTTCTGTTGGGTAGTTTGTTCACTTTAGCATTTTTGTCTTTTAACTGGTATTAATATGTAAATAGTTTAAATTTGGATAATAGTGCTTTCTCCAGCTGTTTTAAATGTTTGATAGTCATGGTTGTGTTGTTTTCTCCATAACTGCAAGTTTTTGGACATTTGACTGAAGTTTTTGGTTTTTACTCGATTCAGAAATCACAATCGGTAATCGGTTTGTTGGCGCATGCAAAGGTTTAATGCGGTGTACTTGTTTTCAGTTGGTGGATTTAGCAGCTCGAAAAGACTATCATTGTTATAAGGCACACTTCTCAAATTTCTTATTTAGAGTTGGTTAATTATAGCGGCTTGAAAAGACTCTCATCGTTATAAATTGCACTTGTCAACCTCTTCTGTGCATTGATTTTGGGTGCAAACTTGCTCGCAATTCTCCAGATATTACGAGGGGCTTTGGTGTACAGCTTTACCTGTTCTACATTGAGCTACAGTGAACAGTTGGAGCTGCAGCTGCTACATTGAAAAGCTCCGTGGTTGGAGCTTCACTGGCTGGATTTGTAATATTGAGCTTGTTCATGTCAAATAGGTTGCTTAGTAATGTTGTAGTGCTAGTTTACTGCAATCTCTGGGCTTGCTGACTATTTAAATAAAAGTATGGAGTCTGAAAATCTGACAAAAGATTATAGGCAGCCCATCATGCTTCAGCGGGTACTTTCTGCTTCTGTGCCAATGCTGCTTATTGCAGTTGGCTATGTTGATCCTGGGAAATGGGCTGCAATGGTTGATGGAGGAGCCCGATTTGGATTTGATTTGGTCATGCTAGTACTCTTGTTCAATTTTGCTGCCATTCTGTGCCAGTATCTGTCTGCTTGTATAGCCTTGGTTACAGACCGAGATCTTGCGCAGGTAGTGTTCTTTCATTGGAATTTAACCTTTGATTGCAGTATCTAAAGTAGTGATGAATCTTAGTAAAGTCTAACATGCATGGATGTTGATTCTCCTGCTGTTGTATGTTTCATTTTGAACACCCGTAGGAAGGACATTTTTTTTTTAAAATTAAATAACCGTGGTGTCATGAAAGCAGGTTTCATCCTGACTTTCATCGGGGACAGGTACGGGGTCTGGGTCGGTTTCCAACCAACAAGAGGCACCAGGTAACTCTGTTCACCAGGCTAGAACAGAGTAGTCTTGAAACATGATCAACGGTTGCATCTTGTTTTTTTGTATGAACATCTTTTTTTTAACAAATTAATCCTTGTGGGTCCTTAACCAGAAGAAGTCTCCCCACGGTAGTGTCTTATAAGTTGGCTAACACTATTGAGCGGGGTGTGCTGGAATGGGCACATGGGTTGACCAGTTTTTAAGTCATCTTTTTGGCAACTCTAGCTATCAGTTTGTCCTTTCGTCTTACAATACACTGGTTTAGAAGAATGCATGTAACAGAACTTGCATAGTTGTTCACATCTTATGTTAAGTTTGGCATGAGTTGCAGTCACATCTTCTGCTTTAATCATTAGTTTGTATTTTGTGTAACCTATGATGTATAATAACTCTGTTGTCCTTGATGATGTCAAAGATTTGCAGCGAAGAATATGACAAAGTTACATGCATATTCCTAGGAATTCAAGCCGAGGTTTCGATGATTGCTTTGGACCTCACAATGGTAGTTTCACTATTTCATTCTGTGTACACTCTGCCTTCTGAGCGTGTGGCTTTTTCTAGCGCATCAGCTTACAACCACTTGATTGTGATAGGTTTTGGGCACTGCACATGGGCTTAATGTTGTGTTTGGAATTGACCTGTTTAGCTGTGTTTTCCTGACTGCAACTGGTGCCATCTTGTTTCCAGTAGTTGCTTCTCTTTTTGTAAGTCTTATTATTATCCTTGTAGACTTTCTGTTATTGACATCTTAAATTATCTTAGATGCTTGTCATGTAGTCCTACTCTCATAAATGATAATGATTTCAAAATACTATGTCTAGGACAATGGCAGTGCAAAATTCTTATGTATTGGCTGGGCGAGCTCTGTACTGCTCTCTTATGTTTTTGGAGTGGTCATAACTCAACCTGAAAGTCCATTCTCCATCGGTGGGATGCTGAATAAGTTTAGCGGAGAGAGTGCATTTGCATTGATGAGTCTTCTTGGAGCAAGTATTATGCCTCACAATTTTTACCTCCATTCTTCTATTGTACAGGTGCCCGCCCCCCCTCTCTCTCTCTCTCTATATATATATATATATATATATATCGTGCACATGTATGCATAAATATTGATCTGTACTTGCAGAATGGAGGCACATCTGTAACTTATAAAACAGCCTGTAACTGACTTATTGTTATGATAACTATTGGTATGTGAGATTGGGCGATGATAACTCAAGACTAAACTATTGTTCAGTCTATTTTGTTGGTCCACCCTGTCACGTGTGAATAATTCTACTGCTTTCTTAGATTTTGTTAGCTCTTTAACTCTAGACTATCCATAGTCATGTTAGGTCTTCTCTAGGTTTTTTGGTTGTGGCTGGCTCCCGGTTCTTAACTTTTATCATGTAATGAAGCTAGCTTTTCTACTTTTCTTCTCTTTGCATTTTCTTGATGCTAGTAATGAAACAACTTGCACCCTTTGGGGTGGTCCAGTGGTTTGGGCTTGAGACTTCCATGTTGGAGGTCTCAAGTTTGAAACCCCTTGCCAGCGAAGCAAGGAGTTTTGCCTTTTGGGTCGAGCTCGTTGCACTGAGGCTTGTCTAGTGCAAGTTACTTCTCCTGTGTAGCTTGCGAACTATTGCATAGGAGAGGGGCCCTGTGTGCACCCAAAGGGTAGCGGCTGCAGGCTCCCCTTGTCATAAAAGGAAAAAGTAATGGAACAACATATTTCATCAGGAAAAAAAAGATTGGCCTGATAAATATTTTACACAAAAAACTGGCAAACACTAGCCCCCTGTGCAAAGAATTTCGCATGTATAATTTTTTTTAATGATGTTGAACATGTGAATTCTGTATTTGCTTCTATCTTGTGGTTGGCAGTTATGATTCCTAAACTTACTGCTTATCCTTGGGATTTATGTTGGCTGGACCATGATCAGCTCAGTTGCTTATGTTGATCTTTTAAGGAGATAAATCTGTTGAAGTAATCCATGTTTCTGAAGCCTCTATTGTTGTTAAGCTTTTTTATGCTAGGGATCATAAGTTTTGTGGTGGATGAGTTTATTACTTTGGGAAAAAAGGAAACCAAACTACACCAAAAAGAGTTTTGTCTCCCTTTCCCTCCCTTTTACGGGGTGGAGGAAGTGATAAGGTTAAAGAGCATGTTGGAAATGACCTTGTGTTGCTTTTCTCTTCGTCTGTACTGAGCCTATCTGTATTACATAAGTATAGCCAGAGCTGTAAGAGCCAATATTCAATGAGCAAGGGTACACAGGCATAATTCCAACAGTCTAAAAGTGTGAAATATGCTCAGACATGCAATGCTCAATGATGTGTCTTCAACATCCCTTGTGAAAAAATGATGCATCTCTGCATTATTGGTGCATGTTTTTTTTTTTTTTTTGCAGGCAAGGTGTTTCCATGTTTTCTGATGTATTTGTTTTTGGATATAAGAGATGACAGACTTTTAGAACTTCCCATGTTTAATGGTTTTTTTTATGGTTTCCGTTAGCCTCGGTAATTATCGTTGCTTAGAAATAATTCTGAACTCTACAGTATTTTGATTTTTTCGACTCCTTTCTACTTGTGTAGGTGAGAGACCAATGCTAGACTTTATCGTCTTTACCTCTATATAAATTCTTTTTTGCAGCAAGGTAACGAATCAACAGAACTTTCCAGGGGAGCTCTCTGTCAAGACCATTTTTTTGCCATTGTTTTCATATTCAGTGGCATTTTCCTGGTCAACTATGCTGCGATGAATTCGGCAGCCAATGTGTCTTACAGTACTGGCCTTTTGTTGCTGACATTTCAGGACACATTGTCATTGCTGGATCAGGTTAGATTCAAACAGCAAAAGATGATTTGTCTAAGCTAGGCCTTTGTGAAATAGAGATTTTAATGATTATCTTGAATGATTGACGCAGGTGTTCAGAAGCTCTGTAGCACCATTCACCATAATGTTGGTTACATTTATTTCCAATCAAGTTACACCACTAACTTGGGATCTTGGTAGGCAAGCAGTTGTGCATGAGTTATTTGGAATGGACATCCCAGGCTGGCTTCATCATGTGACGATCAGAGTTATTTCTATTGTCCCAGCCCTTTATTGTGTATGGAATTCAGGAGCTGAAGGCCTATATCAGTTATTAATATTCACACAAGTTGTGGTAGCTCTTGTGCTTCCATCTTCTGTCATACCCCTGTTCAGAGTTGCTTCTTCCAGATCAATAATGGGTATCCACAAAATTTCTCAGTCAATGGAGTTCTTATCTCTTGGCACATTCATCGGCTTACTTGGCCTAAAGATTATATTTGTCATAGAGATGATATTTGGAAATAGTGATTGGGTTAATAACTTAAAGTGGAGTATTGGGAGTAGCGTGTCTATTCCATATGTTTTTCTACTCATTGCAGCCTTGTTATCTCTTTGTCTGATGCTGTGGTTAGCAGTCACTCCGCTGAAATCTGCAAGTTCCAGGTTTGATGCTCAGGCATTTCTGCAAGTGCCTATGCCTGAGCCATATTCGGAGTGTAATCAACTTGGTGTGAGTGATACTACGTTTGGTCAAATAGAAAGGGCCTCCCAAAAGCAAGAAGGCACATTTCATGTGGAAAAATCCTTGGCAAGCCATCCAGATTTATCAACTAAAGATCCTGATCAAATCTTGCCAGAATCACTCTTGGATTTTGAGAAGGTCCATCATTTGGCAACCATTGACGAGAGCAAATCTGAAACAACATTTTCAGCTCCTGCTGTCAGTCATCCTGAGGTATCTGTATCTGCTGGAGAAAGTTCGACAGAGAAAAGTGTTTGTAATAAGGTGTCTGGTGTTGAATCTGTGGATACCAGTGTCGTAAATACTGAACCTGTGGATGTCGAAGAGAGGACACTCAGAATTGAAGGGGACACGGCAAATGACAGGGATGATGGAGATTCGTGGGAGGAGCCTGAAGAGGCAATTAAAGGAGTATCTGAGAACACTCAATCTTTTATTTCTGATGGTCCAGGGTCATACAAGAGTCTTAGTGGAAAACTAGAAGACACGGGGAGTGGTTCGGGAAGTCTATCAAGATTAGCAGGTCTTGGTCGTGCAGCTAGGAAGCAGTTCGCAGAAGTTCTAAATGAGTTTTGGGGGCAGCTTTTTGATTACCACGGCACGGTCACAGAAGATGCGAAGTCCGAGAAACTGGATATAATACTTGGTCTGGATTCAAAGACGAATCCGAAACCTGCACCTGCATCATTAAAAGTGGAAAGCAGTGCATATATTCCATCTGGGAGTGCAAGGATACCTGAATCTCTGATCAACTCGAATATCTACTCACCCAAGCAGCAATTTGCATCAAGCATTGTGGACTCTGCTTATAGAGTCCCAAAGGAGCCTGCTTTGACATCTTCTATGTGGTCTAGCCATATGAAATTATTAGATGCGTATGTGCAAAGTTCCAACAGCAACATACTTGATTCAGGGGAGAGGCGCTATTCCAGTATGCGAATTCCAGCGACTTCTGCTGGGTATGATCAGCAGCCCGCCACTGTGCATGGATATCAGATTACTGCTTACCTTAATCAACTTGCAAAGGAAAGAGGATCTGATTATTTAAATGGGCAACTGGAGTCACCATCTCCTCGTTCCGTATCATCACTGACATCAATCTATGGAGAACCATCGGCTCGTGCTTCGGGGCAAAAACCTCAAAGTGGAGTGAGTAGTCGAGCCCCACCTGGTTTTGGAAATGTCCCTGTAGCCCGAAATAATTCCATGCAGCCCAATAACACTTCTATCGACCTTAGCTCTACTGAAAATGCTGAGAGTGTGGCTGGCTCAGCCAACTCGAAGAAATACTTCAGCTCGCCTGATATCTCAGGACGCTATGTTCCTCGCCAAGATTCCCAAGTCTTAGATGGGAGAACTCAATCGTACAATTCTATGGGATATGGTCGATCTACGTACGAACAAGCCTATATGAGTGGTTCACTTAGGGCAGGTGGTCATCAGAGGTATGAACATTCTCCTAAAGTCTGCAGAGATGCGTTCTCCTTGCAGTACAGCTCCAATCCAGGGACTGGATCCTTGTGGTCCATACAGCCTTTTGAGCAATTTGGTGTAGCTGGTAAGCCTGATGTTGCTAGTGGCGATCATGGAACTGTGCAGAGTTCATCTACTCAGGAGAGTACATCTACAGTTGATTTGGAAGCTAAGCTGCTTCAGTCTTTCAGAAGTTGTATTGTGAAACTTTTGAAACTGGAAGGATCTGAGTGGTTATTCAGGCAAGATGATGGAGCTGATGAGGATCTTATAGATCGGATTGCTGCAAGAGAGAAATTTCTCTATGAAGCTGAAACTAGGGAGATAAGTAGATTGACCAACCTTGGTGAATCACACTTCTCTTCCAACAGGAAATCTGGTTCTGCGCAAAAACCTGAAGAGATGGATTACACCAAGTTCTTAGTGATGTCTGTTCCTCACTGTGGAGAAGGTTGTGTTTGGAAAGTAGATCTGATTGTAAGCTTCGGTGTGTGGTGCATTCACAGAATTCTCGAGCTTTTACTTATGGAAAGCAGGCCAGAGTTGTGGGGCAAATATACCTATGTTCTCAATCGTCTTCAGGTAAAGCCTCATATGCTATCTTTCTTTCTTTTGTTCATTCACAGATTCTTTTTTTCTCTGTCTTGCAATAATTTTATATTGTAAAGCAATTTTTAAGAATCGGAGAAATGAAGCATGCTTTTTTGTATTGTACCACGATCCTTCATGAAAATTCTCTTTAAAGCTTATATCACATCCTTAGATTCATCGTTGGACCCTTGTACTGTGCCAAAAAAGGCATTGTAGTGACCATCCTGGTCCTTCCATTTTTACGATGGCTAAACAAGTGGTAAAAGCTTCAAAGGCGCCACGAAATCCCTAGGGGTCACTTATTTGACAGCGGGAAAGTGTTGTAATTGAGTTGATCTTGACGCTAAAGAAATGTTCTACATTAATATGTGTCAACCCCAATTGTTGCTAGTATAAGATTAATTGTTTATCTGATGAATTATTTACCAACTTCAGGGAATAATAGATCTGGCATTTTCGAAGCCCCGTTCTCCAACGAGCCACTGCTTTTGTCTTCAAATTCCAGTTGGCTCTCAGCAAAAGACAATCCCTCCAATTTCAAATGGAAACTTGCCGCCGCAATCAAAACAGGGCCGAGGAAAATGCACGACTGCAGTTATGCTCATAGAGATGGTCAAAGATGTGGAGACAGCAATTTCCTACCGAAAGGGACGAATGGGCACTGCAGCAGGGGATGTAGCCTTTCCTAAAGGAAAAGAGAACTTGGTGCCCGTCCTCAAGCGATATAAACGTCGACTATCAAATAAGCCAGTAGGAAACCAGGAGACGAGTGGCATTGCTGGACCACGCAAAGTAACATTGTCAGCCTCATCACCCCCTTTCATCTTGTAACGCTCCTTTCTCAGTTCGTATGGTGAGATCACCATTATGCTTAGTTACTGTGAATTATTCCCCCATTACCTCCCTTGTATCTTATGTGTATTTGGATCTTTGCAGCTTATTCGCCCCTCACCCCCACCCTCTTGTACCTCAATCTGTATACATAGGATAAAATGTTGTAACGAGGTTAATGTAAAACAGCAACGCTGAAATGAAATGGGCTAAAAGGCGGGAAAAGATGTTATTTGCAGTTTTTTCCTATTTTACATAGTGCCATCTTGAACTTACACCATTACTGAATTATTACTTGTAGTATCAAAAGTTCGTCGTACGTGCTACTCTCTTCAGACTCCATTTTGTGGTACTGTACGAGGTATTTGTTGTTTTGAGGTAATGCATGTTCTGTTTGATGGGATTGTCTCTTTGCTGCCAATTAAGTTGGTGAAACTTCCTATGTTTAACTCTTTTTGTGGTTGGGACTATTTGGTTAAGTGCAGATGCTAGAGGAAGATTACTTTTTTTTGGTCTCATTTGTTCGATATCTATATTAGGATCTTGACTAATTTTGAGTTGCGCCGTGCAAACGTTAATGTAAAGAAGGAAGTGCTAACTAACGTGAATGTTTTTCTTGATCATATCTTGAACTCGAGATATTTGGTTAAGATGGACAAGAGATTTTATTCATCTCGACAATTCGTATTGGTTGCTAAGGGAGAATTACAGTACTCCATCCACCTTATATCGATGGATGCTTTCTATCTCGAGAAATTATTAATAGATTAATTAATTTTACTATTTTGATTTTTTTTTTCATATTAGTTAGTCTCTTCAAAAAAATTTTTTTTATGAAAAAATAGAAAAATATTATTTAATTTTATTTTGATTTAGTAAGTAATTTAAGTAATATAGAACAGAGAGGGTAGTGCTTCTTTCCATTATATAATTTGATTAGATTTTTGAAACTCGTGTTTTTAAATGCTTTCTTTTATTTATATTAACTTAATTTATGAGATAATATATTTATATTATATAAAATATTTAAAGATATAATTTAAATTATATTTTTCACTATTATTCTTTGTGAAATCATCAATGTAATATTGCAAATAGTGTAATTTATCTTTAAAACATATAAAACTTTAGTAAGTGAAAGAGCAAACATAAAAAAAATTGTCAAACATTCATTTTGAATTTTAAATAATTTAATTATTTTAAATTATAAAAAAAATTTAAAAATTCATTAAGTTGACATGAAATGGAGGAAATATGTTATTTAACTTTTTTGTGTGATCAAATTTTTTGAGATTTGTGACCTAATTTTGCAATAAAGGAATATAAATATCAAAGGGGATGAATGTGACTGAATAAAATAAAAGAATTCTTATCCTTATTCCTTTAGTTGAAATTGAGAACATTATGGGTTCACTAAAATTTAACAATCTATATTATTTCGGATGAAGCTAAAGATTTATTAATTTTTTGACTTTGCAATATGATGGAATAAAGCAAAATGACTCTTTAAACTGTCTGCGTTCTTTCAATTGTGAAGTAGCAGTTAGTCAATGCAACTTTTGACGCTCATCATGGGTCATCCAGAAACAGTCGCACTATGTTTTTAAATATAGGGGTCGACTACGTACATCCGATCTCCCCTTACCCCACAATGAGCGAGAACCTTTGAGGCATTGGAGTAATGTTGTTGTTGTATTAAATCATTCTATTTTACATTTCAAAACTTCATAAACTTAAAATACTAAATTTATATTAAGAGTGTGATTTGATGGTTGGTATTTCATCTTGATCAACAATAACAACAATAATATACCCAGTAAAATTTTACAAATGGAGTTTAGGGAGAGTTTGTACACAGATCTTGCCGTTATGTTGTAGAAGTAGAGAGACTTGTTTCGTAAAATCCTAGTAAAAAATTAATAGATCACTTTAATTAAAATTTAATTAATCGTATCACGTGGTGTAACATGATACACGTATAATTAAAGTTGCTGTCTTTTTCATTCTTTATTTAATTTTTTTTATTGCAATTATATGACTCCCCACTTACTTTTCTTTCTTGCTAAGTTTCTACCATTTTCTTCTTACCTTTGTTTCGTTAACTACAAAGATCCACAAGAAGTTTTTGGTACGTAAGGTATGTATTTCTATCTTACTATTAACATATCATCTCCATAATTGTTTTCTTTTATTTTTAGCATCTGATTTACGTTATTAGATTTATGATGAAAGTTAGAAATCGATTATTGATTCAATTTGAGTATGGGATAAATAAGTAAGTATTTGTTTGTTTATGTATTGAAGTTCATTAATCATGCCCTTTTGTGTTTTTCATTAGATTTTTTACTTTAAAAAAAATTGAATAGTAAATAATTAAGATTATTGAAATTTGCTTGAAATTAATGAATGTATAAATTGAATAATATATTTGTAAGTATTTGTGAAAAGTAAACAAATAGTGATAATAATTGACGATATTGGTCGATGATGATGTTTGTGAGTGGTTATTATCTATTATTTAGTGGTAGAAGCATTATTTTTATCAAAAATATTTGTACTTTTTGAATATGAATGAATAATTTTTATATCAAGAATGTTTAATAATTAATATATCATAAAATATTTATATTTAATTTATATATTTTAAAAAAATTTAACGAAGAGTGTTTATTTGATCATGGTCTGCCTCTAATGTGATGGTTGTATAGTGAGAGTCAATAGTAGAGGTGATTGGTTTTAGATTGTCATAGTTAATGGTCGATGTGGTTAATCAACATATCCTAGTGCCTCAAAAAGTTTTCGCTCATTGCAGGGTAAGAAGGGATCGAATGTACATAACTTAATCTTTATGTTTAAAAACATAAAGCGATTGTTTCCTGGTTAATAATAGTAAAAATAATTAATGGTAAAGTTGATTGATAATAATAGTTGATAATTGTAGTCATGGTTGTTGTGTGGCAGCTGGTGATTGTGATGGAATGGTTGTGGGACGTTTGAAAAAAGGAGATTTAAATAATTTGAAATTAAAATTTTTTTTTATAAGAGTTTAAAATTTTAAAAAATAAATATAAATTATTTGAAGGGGAGTTTGATATTTAGTATATATGGATAAAAAATATTTTTATTATATATAAATAATATAATTATTCATCGAAAGAAGACTCAGAAATCTTTTTAATATCTATGTGGCTCCATCACTGTTTGAGAGATAATAACTTACAAAGGTAAAATAATGCATAAAATTAATTGAGGGGTGTAAAAGTTTTTTTTTTCTATAATAATGCATAAAAGTAATTTCTCTTCAGAATTATTTTAGTATAATTTTGAGATTAGTTTTATTTTCTTTTGGGTGAGATAATATAATATTTAGGGGAAGGGTGTGTGTTTATTCAAGTTTATTTGTAGATTTTTTTCTTTTTTTATTATTTTATATTTTATTTTAAGTATTATTTAGTATTAAATGTGTTTGGAAAGTTAAAAAGTGGTTTTAAGTATTCATCTTTAAATAAAAAAATTAAAGAAGGGTCAAATATACTTTTGTATTATTGAAAATAATTTAAATATATCTTTAGTTATATTTTTGATTCAGATATAACTTTCAGGTATATTTTTGGATCAAATATACTTCTCATTATTTTGATACGAAGTTATCCTTAATTTTGTCTTTAATTTATATTTTATCATATATTTTTTTATTTTATGAATATATGATAACAATTACAACTTATTATACTTTTGCATTTGAATGAATATATAATAATTGATTTATTAATAAATTTATTTTTTTGTGTTAATGCAGCAGGCCAAGATTAATAGAAGATGTATGTCCTAGTGATTTCATTGCCATTGATTATCTTAGTATTGATAGTAGCCATTGTTTGTTACCTCTGTGGAAAATCTTGTTGATTATGCCCTTTTCAATCGGGCGAAGTCAGAAATCTGAATACGAATTTGATTGATTTTTATAATTTTTATTTAAACAATATGTTTATATTATATATGAAATAATTATAGAATTTATATGATTACGATGTATGATATATTTGATTTATCATATTTTTTCTAAAATATTTTGTCGAGTAGCAAATTAATAATAATTAATAATTAATAATTAATATCGTGAAAGTTATAATGATTAAAAGGATAAAAGGCAAGTTTGATGCACTAGGCTTGAGAAAGATCTAATCATAAAGATTTATTGTATGTAATTTTATCTTATATTTTTATTTTAGAAAATAGTCTCTCTACTTCTATGAAATAACAATAAAGTCTGTGTATAATCTTTCTTCTTCAGATTTCATTTGTGGGATATCATTGGATATATTATTGTTGTTGTATTTTTGACAAGTTATTTTTACAATTTAAATTCATAATTTTTTACTTATATGATAAATTTTATTAATTATTTTTAAAAAAATTTATAATAAATTTTTATAAATTAAATTAAATTTTAAAATCGAATCAAATCGATTAATATTGAGGGGATTGTTATGATAAGGAAGGAAGATCATACAAGAGCATACACGTAGAAAGTTAGAAAGTATAGCGTGTCAGTGTGCATGTCAATTTCATGTTTTATTTATTATTTATTTTTGTTTGTTTATTTTTTCTTTCTAAATTAATTTGTTTATATCTTGACTTTCTAGTGCTTTTTTATTTATGTAAAACTTCACAAAATTTTCCCAGCTCTTTCTTTTTATGTGAATTTTGGCTTTTAGTTATAAAAAAGAAGTTTTTCTACAAGAGAAGTCTATATCAAAAATATTTTGGTAGAAAAGGTAAGAATATTTCCCATCTTTTTTTTTTTATACTCATTTCGTTTTGTTGGTATGATTATGATTTAATATAAAGTTAAAAATTAGAAAGAGAAAAAAAAAACGTTGTGAAATTTTATGATTTTGAATGTGATGTACCAAAATATTTTTAAAATTTTTGTGATGGTAAATATGTTTGGTGAAAACTTGAAAACAAAAAATTGTCAAAAAAAGAAAAAAAACTTTCATTATAAATTGTATTGTTTTTAAAAAAAATAAGCTATAGATGAATTTATTAAATTGAAAAAAATACTATTAAGAGGTAATTTTTGCGCCTTTTAAAAAAAATAAAGTTGATATGTTATCTTTGGATGATTTAAGACTATTTGCAATTTATCTTCATTTGACACTAATGAATATACAACTTAATGAATATAGTAATGGTAAGATAATAGAGTTTGATAATATATTTAGCAGCTGTTATGGTTCAACCTCCCCGGTGAGGTTACTGGGGTGTGTGCGGCGGGAGCCCCTCACCCGAAGGTCAGGGTTCGGGCCAGAGCTCCGATCTAAATTTTAGGTGCTACCGTTATTTTTTGTGTGTATATATATTCTGTGTAAATATAAATATTTGGATATCATTAATACATATATACTCTGTTGTTGTGGAGGTTACCTAATTTAATTATTGAAGTTTATCACAGGAATGTCTCTCTTTTAAAATAATTTTTCTGCCTTCTCTTTACAACTGATCTCCTTCTCCTTCTTCCTACTGTTGCTGCTTCTTTTTGTTCATCTTCTTTTTTGTTCATCTTCTTCAGATTGAAAAATTTATATTGTCCAACAGTAATTTCATATTATTTTGCATAAAAAGAAATTGTGAAATTATTAATGTCATGATTTTGATAAAATTATTTGTTTTATGAAATACACTTGATTTAATTTGAACGAATTTGATCTTTTAATAGGTTGTTATCTGAATCATTCAAATTCAGACCTCGATTAAGTAAAAATAAATTAACATATTTTTTAAATTTTGTGAATGCAGGAATATTATAAATTAGAAGATGCATGTATTAGTGATATCATTACCATTGGCTATATTGGTATTACTCCTAATAGCCATTGTTTGTTATTTCTTTGGAAGATCAAGGGGTCGATGGTGATTAATATTTAATTAAATAATTAATCATAAAAATGATTTTATATTATGGTTCCTCCAAGTTATTGTTAGATACAGGGTAAAAAATAAATAAAAATATAGAAATCCTTGGTTCAAAGAGCTTTCTTTATATTTTGTTGTACCATGTATGTTTCTTGATGTCGTATTTTTATTATAATATAAATAATGAAATTAGTACTTTCATCAACATATTCTATTGTCTCAAAAGGCTCCCGCTTGTTGCGGGTGAAGGGAGATCGGATGTATGCAATTTAGTCTCTATGTTTAAAATAAAGCGATTGTTTTCAGATGACCCATGAGTAGCGTTGAAAGTTGCATTGACTAACTGTTACTCCACAAATGAAAGGAGCGTAGAAAGTTTAAAGAGTTATTTTGCTTTATTTTATTATATTTCAAAGTTAAAAAATAGTTAATTTTTTATTTCATTCGAGATTGATGGATAAATGAAATTAGTACTTTAATTTGTATTTTATGATATTGTGGTGTCTTGTGGTTTGTTTTACATATATATATAAATAAATAAATTGTCGAATAAGGGATAATTTGGATCTCGTAATACAGAAGTAATACCATTTAATCATAAATTGAAGTTTAAAAAATTTGATAATTTAATAATCTAATAATTTTCTTTTAAATTATTAAAAAATTTAATAATTTAATAATAATAAATTAATAATATTTTTTATCAGTTCAGTTTATTGATTGATTTGATTTTGCACATC
>JAOTQJ010000111.1:1878932-1898527 GCA_025642045.1 Solanum sejunctum
TGTTTCTTTTCCTATCTCTAGAAACAAAGACTAAAAAGAAGGATTGCAAATAACACCACAATTTTCTGAGACTGAAAATGGAAGACTGGGATATGTAAGAAATTAAAGTTACCGTCACTTCAAAACCCAATAATTTACATAAATCGAACAATTGATTTTATGATGAATAAATATCACTTAACAGACAAACATTTTTTGGCAATAATCCTATTTTGGGTTTTCTTTTAAAGTAGATTTGAAATAGCTGCAAAAGCGCGAGAATTTTACTTAAGTTTAAATAAATCGAAGAGGGATAAAATAAATTTAGGTGTTAATAGCATGTTCCTTCCTTTTATATTTTCTGAGAGGCTGTGTCTCTAGGTCTTGTTTTTTTTTGCTTTCATGAAGTGTCAATGAGAGGGAATTGAAAGATGACATAGGCAATGTTTTCTTCAGGTGATGATTGACAGTGACTTTTTCCGAAGAAAAAATGGTGGTGATGGCGAAGAAGATGAGCGATGGCAGCCATGTCGGGGAGATGGCTGGGCCTGGAGAAGGAATGAGGTTCCTTTCTTAATTCTTCGCCTATGTTACTCAAATGGGGTACCGAAAGACCAAAAATTGAGCAAAAATTTTAACATGCAAGTACCCTTTCACGTCCAGCAACTTGCAACACAAAATAAAGACTACATTTTTACTGCCAAATTCCACAAACCCCTTTTCACCATACATCAATGTCCTACACATATCCCATCAAAGTACAACAAATACCACAAAAATTAACAAAGAATACCAAAAATACTAACCTGATTCATCAGTCAATTGCAATGAGAATGTAGAGACCGAAACACACACACACACACACACACACACTCTGTCATTCAATTTCAATTAACAAAAAGATGGTTCCTTTCTTAATTCCTCACCTCTATTCCTCAAAAGGGTTACCAGAAAATCAAAAATTGAGCAGAAATTTCAACATGCAAGTACCCTTTTAAGCCCAGCAACTCCCAACACAAAAATAAAGACTCCATTTTTACTGCCAAATTCCACACAAAAATAAAGACACCATTTTTACTGCCAAATTCCACAACTTTCTTAATTCCCCACCTCTATGCCTCAAAAGGGGTACCAAAAAATCAAAATTAACCATAAATTTCAACATTCAACTACCCTTTTGAATCAAGCAATTTTGCAACACAAAAAATAAAGACTACATTTTTACTGCCAAATTCCACAACTTCCTCAATCCCTCACCTCTATTCCTCAAAAGGGGTACCAAAAACTCACAAATTAACCATAAATTTCAACATGCAAGTACCCTTTTAATCCAACAACTAGCAACACAAACACAAAGACTCCATTTTTATGCAAATTCCCACAACCCCTTTTAACCATACATCAATGTCATACACAAAAATGCACAAACAAAGATTCCATTTTTATGCAAAATCCCACACAACCCCTTTTAACCATACATCAATGTCATACACAAATTCCATCAAACAACACAAAAATCAACAGAAAAAACACTAACCTGATTCATCATTCAATTGCAGTGAGAGTGAAACTGTGTGTACATAAAAGAGAGAGAAAAAAAAAAGAGGAAAGCAAAAGGGTCGCAGGTACAATATACCATTTATGGGACGGAATCGAAAGGAATTATATGCTGTTGTCAGTTTCGTTTTTTAGTTTTTTGATGAAATCTTGCGTTTGAAGTCCGCTAGGGTGGAATTGCACTCTCCTGAGTTGCTAAGTCTCTTTTTTCTTTGACACGTGGCATTACTTTTTTCTGCAATTTATTTTATTATTTATTTTATTTTATTTTATTTTATTGGGCTAACAACTACTTTTCATCAATTATGGAGGAGACATTAAAGTATTGAGACATTCTTAGAAGAAAAAAAATAGTGTAGTACCTTCTTCTTCTTTTATTTCGTTTCTTTAAATAAATTTTAAAGTTTTCTTTAAGAAAAAACAAAAGAAAATTTTGAAAGTGTTATTATAATGTTTGATTTAAAGGCTCAAATGGCCATGTTGTGTTAATAAATGAAGAAATTAATCGACTTGAATTAATAAATAAATAGCTCGTTGTTTGATTTGAAATGAAACAGACATAAATTTTAAAAAGATTTTGATGATATTTTGTAAGGATTAATTTGGACATGCAATGATTTAATTTTTTGATTGATTAAATTAAAATAATCAAATAAGTAAAATTAATAAATAAATAATCACTAATCTCATTTTTCAAACTTGAATATATTGGACAATTCATGATTTTATAATCTTGGACATGCAATGATTTAATTTTTTGATTGATTAAATTAAAATAATCAAATAAGTAAAATTAATAAATAAATAATCACTAATCTCATTTTTCAAACTTGAATATATTGGACAATTCATGATTTTATAATCTAATTTTACTCTTCTAATTTAGGTAATTCATGATTGTATACGACTTTAGAAAAGATAATATGTGTGCAAAACTTGGAACATACCTTCTCTATAGTTTAATTCATTTATATGTATTATTTTCCTTTTAGCACATTTCAAATTGAATCCTTATTTATATTGAATAATAATTCTGAATTCCAAATATCTCACTTGATATATTTAAAATTGTAACAAAATATTTAAAGATATATATTACATCAAACATATTTAATTTTAAAATATAAAAAAAATTGTAAAAAGGAAACTAGTGTGCACACAAAAGAAGTAGGATACAAAATCTTCTTTCTTTGACAAAAAAAAAAAAAAAAAAAAAGCTTCCATGGCCAACCTCTAAAATCGGACCACAAGTCTATTATTACTCTATTTCCACATATGAAATGAAATATTTGTGTAAACATCTCGTTCAATAATAGTTGCTCACTGTTAACTCGATATAAATGTAAGATGTAAGAGCATAGCTAGATTCTAAAGATAGTAAAGAGTTCTTATACACTATAGTAAATGTTTAGCTCTAAATCCAGTGACAACTTTCAGTCTATAATAGCTTATATACGCTACTAGTGAGACAACGGATATGCCACTATTATAATTTTATCAAATCATCCTTTGAATAGAATAAATAGAATATCTTGAAAAATATAATAAGGAAATGACTATATTAACAATAAAAGAAAAACAACAATTACCTATAGAATTATTTCTTGATTTCATAAAGTGAACAAGTATTATTAGATATCTATTTTTAGTATAGTAAACAAGTAAAGATAAACAGAGAAAGTAGTAAATAACACTATCTGATATTAAGAATTTTGATTACTATATTGGAAAAAGTAAAAATTTGAACCTCGATTTAAATCGATAAATTTCACTTTATTTTATTTTTACTATTTAACGAATTTTGAGGCATTTTTTCTTTTCCTTTTTATTTTCGAACAATTTAATGTCGTACTTAATGATATATAGTAAATTAAAATGATCTAGCCCTTCCCTGAATCCGACACGATCCAACTTCCATGAACATAGCTATTTAATGTTGTTGCAAATAGCAACAGATGTTAAGAAGAAGAAAACAAAATTTGGTTTATTTCTTTTTAATACATACTAAACAAACATAAGCTATTAAACGAGTAACTACACCAGTGAGCCACAGTAAAATTAGAGAATAAGTCCAGTTATGCACATTAAATCCTAGCTCCAATAATTTGCCACATCTTGTTATCAACCATACTCCTGAATATCTGAAGACAAAAAAAAAAAAAGAGTCCGAGCAACATAGCTTAAGATACGATAAAAATATGGGGTGCTCAGACTCTTTAAAAGTATCAATTCGTGTGTGTCATATCTTACAAAAGGTAGTGAGTGCTATTTTTGTAGGATTTGAACAAGGTATGACGACATTTATGGAGAGTCCGAGCAACATATATGGACAAACACAAATGAGAAAAACAACAATTGAAAATCTATGTTGCTCGGACTCTTTGACGGAGCGTGTCCAATCCTACAAGAGTAGTGCATTTTTGGAGGATTCGACAAGGTATAGAAATATTTTATGGAGAGCCCGAGTAACATAGCCAAATAAATGAGAAAAGGCTAATGTATAATGTTAACAGCAATAGGAAATATTTGTTGACTAGACTCTTAAAAAATGTCCAATGGGTGTGTGTCTAATCCTCAAAAAATCGTGCATTTTTGGAGGATTTGACACGATTATGAAAATATTTTTGAAGAGTTCGAGCAACATAGCCAAATAGATGAGAAAATGCTAACATAATGTGATCATAATAGATGGAAACCTATATTGCTTGGACTCTTAAAAAATGTTAGTCGGGCGGGTGCCGAACTACAAATGTATGCTTTCATATATTAATCTAGCAGTGCACAGAAACAAGAGGAGAATATGAACTACCAACCTCTGTGCACTTGCAACTACAAATGCTTCCAGAGCCCACCTTGGGTAACAAAACTTGGCTATATATTTTCCGACAGTACCGTCTGGTTCCTGGTTAGCAATGAGAGTCAAAACAACAGGAACAAGAACGCACCACTGTTCGAATAGGGCAAGAAGAAGCTTGTCAGCATAAACAATAACAACATACCCAGTGATATCCCACAAGTGGGGTCTGACTTGTCAGCATAAAGAATCAGGAAAAAGAAATGCGTCATATCAAGGAGAACGTGACTGTAGTACATACCAATTGTGCCTGTCCAGCAGCAAAGCAGATGGCAAACACATAAGCTATGCCAGTCACACAGTATACGAGGCAGAGGTAAACGAGGTAGTTGGCGCCAAAGGATGATCTTGGACTATTTAAGAAATAGAACATAGACAGGAAAACCAAAGGCTTTATAACAGTATTGAAATGGTCTATTGTATCCTTAGAAAGGAAATAAGCTAGACTGCTCATGCCGCTTTCTCTCTCTCTCCAGTATTCTAACTTGTCCAACGAAAAGGATCTCAATGCTGAAATCTTACAGAGGAGTGCTGCAATTCAAGAAGCATCAGGAAATTAGGAGAGACATTAAGCAGGTAAAATTGCCAAGTATTTTGAACACAAAACACAATACTTTGAGCACCAGCAGAGACAAAAAATAGGTTATCTCTTTGCATATATGAGTTACTTGGTACCTATTGCCGGTGGGAGGTGGCAAGTGCTCCATGGAATTAGCCGAGGTGCACACAAGCTAACCGGAGACCATGGTTATCCAAAAAAAAAATTGTACTACAAGTATATATATAGATGTATATTTGTGGTGAACATACAAGAAGTATTGCTGGTGGGAGGTGGCAGGTATCCTATAAAATTAGTTGAGGTGCGCATAAACTGACCCGGACACCATGGTTAACAAAATAAAAAAAGTTGTATTACAAGTAATAAATGCATATATGTGGGGAATATACAAGTGTTCTATTTATTTGAGGCAATCAAACAATTTTGAATCATATCGCGATAGAAAGTAAAGTTAAATCCACCAATATCTAAGCAAAATATATTCAGCTAGAAGATGTCTTGGCTTCGAATTTAGCAAGTAATCCACTTACACACAGCAATGATACTATACATATAGCCATAGTATCCGAAGGTGTCACCCTTCTGGTTGGACAGGATTCCTAGGCATGCTCCAGCAACCAGAAGAATTAAATAATCTGCTGCTTGTATTTGAGCTTCTCGCAATCGTTGTTTGCCAACCCTGAAGATGGTAATCGAGTTAAAAATCATCACACAAAACTTGTGTCAGAAAACTACGACAAACTTCATCATTGCATGACACCAATATCTCACTCTCCCTTGATTATTTGTGGTCAAACAGATAATTGAAGATAAATCGTCAAAATCTGATCCAACATCTATGACAAAACGCAAGTTAATCTCTGCATTACTTCTCTCACCAGTTGTTGGACCAGAGAGAGTGGCAGAAATTTTAGCGGCATATATTTCCATGTCATGAACTCTTACAAGTTGCTGACAATTTTAGAGAATGAAGAGACCGTAGTAGGGGAAATGTAACATGAATCTGGATAACATAAGATATAATACCTTCCAAGATAATATCTATACTGTCGGTTTATGCCTGGAGTGATTCTATTAGACAAGTCATGGGATTTTAACAAGCCATGAGACAGAGAATCTCGTTTCTCATGCCAATCAACGGAAAAAGATTGGTTCGGAGCTGCTGCGACACCCTTGGAGGACATTGCAATCTGATCGCACAATTGCATCATATCTGGGGGTACAGGATAACCATTATGAAGCATCCATCGTACAGGAAGTTGTTCCACGGTCACACCTCCACCTGGTTTGACCATACCCTCAAGGATGTCGATGAAATGGTCAGGAGGATTTACGCGATCTGGTACCATGATTCCAAGATTTGCAAAGTATTCTTCTACTTTCTTCACAGGGCCGTGATATGCAACAAGACCACCTTTGGCTAGAAGTACCAAATCATCGAACATCTTGTACAAGGTATAGCTGAAGGACAGAAGGATAAGTCATTCTACATACATATAATACAATATAGCCAAATACAATGCACGAAATGCTGCCTTCCGTTACAACATGGTCTCAGTGGCCACATGATTTCAGAACGCGTACCTACTGAGCCAGCTCAATTTTTTCCCTATGAACAGGAACCACAAAAGCGAAAGAATCTTAAACTATCTAAATTTCTCAACTTATGTAACCCGTTTTAATAGGACTACTTGTTTAGGTATAGAGGGAAGTACATTTCTGGGGTGATTCTTTTGTTTTTCTACTGTTGAAGTGTGTGACCATCTGTTAGAGAGGTCGCACTTTTATTTAATTAATTTTATCTCCCATATGCTCCTCACATGCGGGCATGAATATTTTTCATGAGCCAAGCACATTGAAATTCTAACTCGAATCAAGTCGAAGTGCGTGACCAACTGATTAAAAGCCTAATTGAGGATAAAAAGCTCCACATACCTTGGCTGGTGAACAACCATGCAAATGTTTACACCTTCAAGAGCTTCACGTCTAAGAGCTTTAAGAAGTAAGTTTGACGATGAGCTGTCTAAACCAGATGTAGGTTCATCCAAGATTAGCAATGAAGGTTCCATGACCATTTCCATCCCCACATTTACTCTTTTCCTCTGGCCACCAGAAATTCCACGCTTCTCTACAGTTCCAACTAATGAATCTCTAACTGCCTGAAGACCCAATGATTCAATAACTCTCTCAACCACAAGAACCTTATCAGCCTTTGGCAAGTCTGCAGCTAGTCTTTACGATGTTGAAGGTTCACAAAAAGAAGACATGAAATGGCAATAAGAAAATGAGAATGATCATTTGGATGTCAAGATAATCAAACTTGATATGAATGTAAACTTGGAATAACATCTTATGCATAAGCAAAGCCTAAAATGCATGGAGGACAAAATTTTCAAAAAAGACAATGTTGAACAATGACATTAATCGGGCCTTAGTGACATATCCACAGTAGTAACAGCTTATGATTTGAACCTTCTATACATATCAAGATTAGGAATAGATAAGGTTATTATACATTAGGACCCACATTTTCAACTAAGGACTCAAGGTGCGTAGCTTGTGGATGTTCCAAATAGAGTCTGTATAGCCTAAGATAAGCACACCTTACATAACAGTTCATAAAACAAGATTTAAAAGAGAAGAAACCGGTTGTTACTGCATAATGCAAGGCACACAACAACAACGACAACATGATACCCAGTATAGTCCCACAAAAGAGTGGGGTTTGGGGAGAATAGAGTGTACGCACATCGTACCCCTTCAGAGGTGGAGAGGTTAGTTCCGATAGACCCTCGACTCAAGGAAAGTAGTTCCCAAAGAAGTAACGAAAGTACAACAAACAACAGATAACAAAATAACAGATGGTAACAAAACAGAAACTCTAACAAAATAATATGATAATCGAGTTACAAAAAAACAACAAATAGTAGCAGAAGTTGACGGAAAAGAAACTACAGGTATTAAGTGCCATATAAAAACTTGCTAAATGTAGAATGCTTGACAAGATGCACTTGCGAAGATGGTATTGACCCTTAGGAGACACAATCAACATGAGTGAAAAACTGAAAAGAGTATCAAAGTTTATGCACTTCTGGAGAACATATACACATATACCAATAGCTGAAGTGTTAAATGCAAGTAAACACTAATTAAGATTAATTGTAAGAAAAATAAATGAAACACCACAAGTTTACACTAATTGATATGATCTTCTACCATATCTTTCTTTTTATCTTAACAAAACTCTGGAAAACGTGAAAATTTTTTCATTATCTTTTCATCTTCCCTGGTAAACAGAAGTTCAAAGAAATACGTAAGGCGATATAACAATTCAAAATAATGTCATTACAACAACAACAAAACAGAAAGTAAATTTGGAAGTCATGCTCCCAGTAGTGTCAGTCTCTCAAAGATAATGCAATGTATATTTTAACTGATACCTGCATCTTGCATTAAATCGAAGGTTCTCTTCCACAGTGAGGTCTCCATGGACTATATCATCTTGTGCAACAAAACCTATAATTTTCTTGTACGAATGGATAGATTCTGCCCTTCCGTTTATGAGAACTATCCCAGATAATGTGCATTGTGTTAGCTTGCCAGTCACTGCAGAAAGAAAAGTAGTCTTCCCTGCCCCAGATGGACCCATGACGGCAGAAATACGACCAGGCATAATTTTTCCAGTAACAGACCTCATCAAATGTTTGTGCTTCTTTTTTAGAGTAATGGTCAGGTCTTTGAAGGCAACCTCAATGGGAGGCCTAGTCTTGAGCTCAGTATTTTCATTTGTTGCCATTGATATAACTCCCGAGAATGTCATATTCTTAGTCTTTTGCTCCATAGCTTTCTCTTTCTCAAGCTGACCATATGCATATTTAAAGATTTGGCTCCTAGTATGCAGATTTTTAGCATTGACTGCTTGCTTCTTTATATTCTTATCTCCAATCTGCATATGGAACCCCTCCACATTATCTGTTTCATTTTCAATTGAATGCATCATTTTTGTCAGAGCACTAGGTTCTTTTTTCTTTCCTTTACCCGCTGAGCTGCTAGGAGGTTTAGGTGGTACGGCCGATGCTTCATCATTAGTTTTAGGTAGGTTGAAACCTCCTCTTGGTCCTTGCTTCACACTCATTTTCTTTGAGAATGTGCGAGATAATTGTTGTTGCAATCCGGAAGCACGTTTTTTTGCGACATCTTTCACTAATCCCCACCGTTGTCTTGCTTGTGCAGTTTCTCGCGCATGTCTTGCTGCAGCTTCCCTGGACTTGGCGACTCTTTGGTACTTAGTATTTATGACTTGATCAGAGCAATTATAAAAGATGATCAGTATAAAACTCAAAGCACCCTACATGTAAAGGTAAAGAGAGGTCAGATACTGAGCAACAACTTCAATTTGAAAAAAAAAAATCAATCATTAAATTCAGAATAAAAGAGTTGGTCTCTCATTCTAAGATGAAAAAGATAGACAATGGAAATTTTCAAATAATTCAACACCTTATAATCTCTTATGGAAACCATTGCACAACAAATATGAGACAGGTTTTCTAACAAAAAACATTATAACACCTTCCGTTTTTTACAAGATTGACAAGGGAAAAATTATAAAGTTTAGCGTCCCTTAGAATTCTCGATTTGATTTTAACACTAAGCATGCTCATTAATATAGGAAATGTTGTTTTACATACCAACGAGAACAACAGATTAAGAAATATACAATCGAACAGAGAAGTTGGAACAGCAAATGACAAACTTGCTATCAGATTCCAGGTTTAAGCTATCCTTGGGAGTATATGGAGTTGTGTCTTGTAGAGTCCAACTTAATCTATGTTGTCAACGACTCGTATATCTTAGAGGCTATGGACATTTTAGAAAGTTTCACCTCCCTTTTCATTCTAGATTGTACTAGTAGAGCTTAACCTTATGAATTTCTCTCTCTAATGCACATACTTTCAGTTTATGTTGACGCACTTTGATCATTAATGGAGTTACTTTATTTCTCTCATAAGTAATATTGTTAATTAATTGAATTGTGGTATATGGATGCAAAGTGGATAGTCACTAAACCTAGTTGGTTTGCTCGGTACAAGTTGGCAGGCATTGGTGCTGTGCCACATCTCCTCCCATTTTGGGGCGTGACACTAAGCCCCCTCAAACATAGACTTCAAACCATGACAACTTTACGTAAATCCTCATTCAATCAAATCCAGAATCAATTTAAAGAAAGAGAGATACACAGTTTGAACAGAAGCCTCAAGCTTACTTCCCCACATAAATTAAAGGGCGGACCTCAAAATAGTGTACTTTCATGAAGAAGTAAATGCAACTGACTAATCTAAGTAAGAGACCACTTACAATAAGTATAAAACCAATTAAATGCAGCTTTTGTTTGTCTGATTGCTTGTGGCATTTACTCAACTTGATGCATTCTGCAATGGTCAAAATGCCAAAAAAATGAACATCTCGTTTGCTGCCATAGTTAACGTAATGGAAAAATAACTTAACAGATCCCCCAAGTAAAAAAAAATTGTGTTACTAGTGTAGTTTGTACATTTTCATGCAAGAACTATCTGGATGTTCAATCAGACTTTTGTTCAACAGAGAAATCAGGATACAGTTTGCCTAAGAAATAAGTTCTCCGTAAGCCTAAACAATAAAGTCGAGAAAGCAACCCATACCCTCAACTGATATGGGACTATATAAGTATTTCAAAAGTACTTAGAGGTGGAAACTAAAGGCCAAGACCGGCTCAATACAATAAAGTGGACTATATGAGATTCTAAAGAATGAAGTGGCTCAATACAGTGCATGGCAGCAGATTAAGTTTTGTTGATTCTATTTACTTCTCATCCTGAGCATTAGATATATCCCAGTCCCTGCTGATACAGACCAATATATAGTGGTTCTAACTTTCACCTCTGGTTTACCGAGCTAAACTATCAAAGCTTGCTAGAATCAAGAGCATTTACCTCTCGGTGCTGTAGAGCCTTTCCTACAGTAATTTCTGGAAGTACAAATAGAAATATAGTCAATTAAGATTGTAACTGAGTTATGACAAAAGTGATGATAATGAATACATCAGAAATTTTAGTTCAGTTCAAGTTAAGGAGTTAGGTTGTGTAAAATTTGCAAGTACTCCTTCCATCCACTTTTACTTGTCCACTACAATAAAATTGGCATCCGCTTTTACTTGTCCAGTTTAAAAAATCAAGAGATAATTTATCACTTAATTCCTAATTTACCCTTGTTATCAACTATATTCATTTTCCAAAGCATTGAATTTATTACTTATATTCTAATTAATTCTCTTAAGGGGTGTACCAATTCAATACTAGATAAGTAAAAATGGACTTAGGGAGTACTTGGTTACTTTCTCAGAAGACAAACATGAATGCTGTGAGTTCTGGGATCAAATTCAATACCCTTCCGAGCAAATAACCTTTTTGGTGGTAGTTGGACAGTAAGATCCTGGTGAGCAGAATAACTCTCCACCGTTTGTTTCACTACCCCAATGATCAGCTGCTCCACAAGTGTGTTTTGCCTTTCTTGGAGGTAATTGGTATGAATATCTGGAAATTTTCTTTACCAAACACATATTAGCTGATCATATTACTGTAGAAGGCATGCTGAAATAGGATAAGCAAAACTGGAGCTACAAAGACTTACGGTTCACATACACCAGTTGTTTTGTTGAGTGTAGCACGAGGACAATAAGCACCTAATGGGCAAGCTGCATAAAATATAATAGGGATCCTTCAGATTAAATACTAAAATCTCATGGCTTAAAAAGTTTATATCATCACTTTCGAAGGTAAGCTGGAGTTCAATACGGAATGTAAGTAACTCACAACGCTTTCGAAATTGGGATAACTAAAATTGTATTTGGCAAATTAGGTAGCATTCATATAATCATCATTGTTAATGAAGAGGTTGCAAGTGTCATAGACTGAGTGTTCCAGGACAAGACTAGACTCATCATGAATACTTTGAATAGATCTTCATTTCCCGTGCAAGAAGCAATGTATATTCATAATAACTAAGCGAAATTGTGACTGTAATCATAAATGAACAAAATTGAGCATTATACTAAATATGCAAACAGGAATTAAATCCTTTGCTACAGCTAGGCTGCCAAAAGGTTGTTTTTACTTGTAACTTTCTTCAAGACTACACTGGTAGTGTAAGAGAATCTTTATATAATCAAACCATTTATATGATAAAAGGGTAAATCTCTATGATATTAATTAGTAAGCTAATAAAAATGATAACTGACCTGTTATAACTGGTTAAACTACACTGATAATGCAAGAATATTTATATTATCAGTGCAGTATAACTTAAACTTTTGAGGAATTAACATCTCAGACAATTGATAATTGAGAAGAGAGTTTACAGATATACTTACGCATCATGCAAGTCAAGCCCCGAGGGCAGAAAAAACCCTCACAACAAGGTTGGTCGTCATGAGTACGATCAGGTATATCTTTTGCATTCTTAAGGTCAAGTTTCTCATTTTTACCAACACTGCAAGACCAGCCTGGTTCACATCCATCAATCCACGATGTCAAATTACAGTTCCTATTGGGTCTTAAGGCTTCAGTTTGTTTGGTTGATTTTGCATCCAAAAAAATGGAGAAGTAATATTTCATCTCTGCAGCATTACATAGCCTCTGTGTCACATCTGTTAAGATGATCAGCATATTGTGAGAGATTAACTGTGTTTCAAACTATATCAGAATTTGAACAAACAAAATTCCATGCACAAATAGGAAACAAAATGACAAGAACTTCCACTTGATTTTTGTAGCTCAATTCTTTTTAGTGTTTGAGTTATATACATTGACAGTGTAAAATGTGTCACGCTTAACATGAAGAGGTACGTTTAAATGAAAAAAACATAAACCCTTTCTCTAATTTCCCCATGAACTGATAAAAACCGTGCATTTCAAGTGTCAACGGTTGATCATCATAATATATGGACAATCTTGAATTCATTTGAGACGGTAAAGAGTTGACCAGAATTATGCCAGCAAGTTCATTAGGATCAACACATGCATAAAGCATCTCGCGATTAAAAGCATAAGCAAATTACATAAAACAGCAACATACCCCATGTAGTCCCATTCAGTGGTGTTTGGGGAGGGTAGAGCTTACGCAGACCTTACCCCTACCTTATAGGTAGAGAGATTGTTTCTGAAACCACATTATTGATTACAACAACACCAAAAGAGGATCAATACCTTTGGTCTCTTTGAAGCAATTATTCAAGAATTCCAAGTTTTTGGCAAAATTAAATGCCTCAAACAACTCAGCATCCCTAAAACAAGAACAGATTAAGTTTTTAATTAATTATAATATAGATGATTAGGAGATATTAAACTATAATGCAATCAACACTTACACATCATCAATGCAAAATCCCAAAGCCTGGGTGATATCCTTATGGAATACTTTTGTAAGATTTGCAAGTTGGCTGTAAATGAAAGATGCAAGAATAGGCACAGCAGTAGGATTAGCATTAGCAGGAGCTTGTTTACTAGCAGATGCACACCAAACACATGGAGAAAAACCCAAAACAAGAATCATAAACAAATAATAACAGGGTAACCATTTTCTAGTTTTACCCATTTCATCTGATAATCCAAATTAATTAATGTCTAAGGAAGACTTCCCAGAAAGGTGCCACCACTAAAACAAACATAAAACTCAATAAACTAGAAAACAGAAACAACCCCAAGAAGCAAAAGGAAGAAATTTTTCAAGGGTAAAGGGTATTTTACAAGAAAATAGAAAACTAAAGCAACCCAAGAACCAAAAAGATGAACTTTTTCAAGAAAATAAGAAATAGAAACAACCCAAGAACCAAAAAGATCAAATCTTTCAACAAAAAAGGAAACTAAAACAAACCAAAAAAACAAAAAGGTGAAATTTTTCAAGGGATTCAGGACATTTTTCAAGAAAATAGAAACAACCAAAGAGCAAAAAGATGAAAATTTTTTCAAGGGATTCAAGACTTCTTTTTTCTTTTTGGGTTCAAACGGCCATGGAGACAACAAGAAGCTCCAGAACCAAAAAAAAGACAAGAAAGGGTTTTTTTTGGTCAAAATTTTTGTGAGAAGAATCGTGAGGGAGATGTGTAGATTCTGGGAGGAGCTCCACTGTTTTTGGAAGAGAAATGGCATTGAGAGATTAATGGCTGAATTGAAGGTTAAGAATTAATGTCTGCATGAAATAATAGTGCATGAAAATGTTTTTGTTTTGTCGCACGTTGTCTTTCTATTTTCAACACATATATATATAAGGAAAAAAAAAACTTGATCAGGACTGGAAAAAAAAATAATGATGATCAAAAAGTATTAAAATGGATTGAAAAAAATTGACCAACTTTGGAAACAACAAGATTAGTTTAATCCCAACTTCTTTTGTTTCCTTTAGGGTGGAAAAAGAAATTATTTTTGCTGACATTTTGCAACATAGAAAATTACTAAATGTAAAAAAAATAAAAAATACTAAATGCAAGAAAATAATGATTAAATATTTATATTTTTGGCTTTTTTTTCTTTATTACTAATTGAATTTTTTACTTTAAGAATGTCTTCCATCACTTTGAACAAAGATACGATAGCAAATAAAAAATAATATTGCTAATGAGGAGGAATGTGAGTATGGTGGTTCTTATGCTTCTTATCATTATTACGAAGAAAAAAATGCTATGAAGAGAAGTTTATTAGGTGGGAAATCCAAGATTATATTGTTGGGTATGTGAAAATTTCATCCTATATATAATTATCAAATACAATCAATAAAGTTGGTTATCAAATTTAATTCAAATTTGGCAGCTTAATTTGTCAAAGTAGGCTGTCTAATTTGTCAACAAGTTGGCCATCAACTTTGGCCAAATTTGGCTGTCTACTTTATTGAAAAAGTATTGGCAAATTTGCCTATAAAAGAAACACCTTAACTCCTTCATTTCCACCAGATAGAGAGAAAATATGTAGTCATAGAGGAAGAGAAAAATATATGGAGTATTTTTTTGTGAGGTATACCATAGACTATAAAATAAAATAGTTTGTGAAGAAAAATAAAGTGTGTGCTAAGAATTATGTGAGATACACATTGTGTATTTTGTGAGTGTTGTAATATTTCTTTTATTTTTATCACTCCATTCCACATATATCACTGAGTGATACACAAAAATTATATTCTCGTAGTGCTTAGGCCCAGTGAGGTTTTGTTGTACACTTCTCCATTATAGTGATATTTTACTCCTCGTCCTCCCTGGATGTAGCCTATTTATTGGGTGAACCACATTAAATTTGTGTCTCCATTTATTATCTTGTCCAGTTTATTTATACTTTTCAATATCAATCCCGATCTTTATTACGCTTCCGCTATTGTCTATTTATTTACTAACATATATATATATATATATACACACGACCCATAAAGCTAGCTACTAATATGAATATATCTTAGATTTTCTTTTTGATGACTGTAATATATAGGTTAACTTTAGTGCACGTCAATTAATTTCACAAGATACTTATCATCTCTTAAGTATATAAATCTCACATTAATTTTTTATTGACTCCTAAGTATAGAAACTCCACATTTATTTTCATACCTTACAATAGGAGCATAACAATTTTTTCTTCGGAATAAATATGCTTCAAAATACGTACTTCTATACAGGGGCAAATTTATATCTATTTTTTGGATCACGAGAACCTGTGGTCATCCAATTAAATTCAGTACATTACTTGTATAATTCTTAAATTATATATTAAATATTAGCTAAAAAAACTCATTTTCAAAATGACAAATTAGTTTATTAGTCCAAGGGTTCTTTTTCAGCATAGAGGTTAGAGATTCGATCCTCACCATCAACATCATGTTTTAAAAATGAATAATGATAATGATGCACCCATATTCTTGAATGTAATGGTACACCCATATTTTTTAATTCTTAGATTTGTCTCTGTTTCTATACACCTTCTTTGTTATGCTTCTCTGCTTTTATACAACTTCTTTGTTATGCTTCTAGTAATGAAGATAGCAATAACGAAAAATTAATTATATATCACTGAAAGAAAAGAAAACTTAATTATATGAATAAATTCAAAATTATTAAAACTTCACATAAATTTTATATTTTATTGATACAAAACTCTAATTTCATATCTTGCAACATAATAAAATTGATACAACCCAACACTAATTATATAAGCCCCCCATTAACAATTTTTTTCACTTTTGATGGAGGAAGTGAAAGTAAACTTATGATAAGAAGAATCTATGAGGAGATTTTATCTATTGAAATGATTAATTTCATATTCTATCCCTTATTCAAGGAAAAAACAACCAAAAGATTTCAACTTTACTTTTTCTCCCCCAAAATATACGCATTATATATGACTCAATGACCAATTCTTTGTCCAAGAAAAGACCAAAAATGTGATCTTCCAGCCTATACATATTCCTCTGTCCCTTGAAGGGGGACCCTTTACTTTTCACATTTTTGATAAAAATTATTTGTGTCAAATCTTTCTTGAAAAATACAGTGTGAATATAGCACAGTGTTTGGAGAAACTTTCCTTTGTTTTGGTGGGGTATGTTAGTAGTATTTGAATAGCAGACTTCAAATGTTGTTGCCGTGTGAAGACTTTTCTCAAGTCATCCAAAGTCTTTGACATATCTGTCAAGATGGAGCCTTTTATTGGAGCTGAAATATTATCAAATTCAAAATAATACTGCAATTTATGAGCAGATTTGAAATAGAAACTATGGTGTGGGTTCAGATTTAGCAGCCTAAAGGTGAGGTTTTGTTTAGATTTTGAGTTTATTTGGAGTTAAAAGTGAAAAGTTGAATGTGGGGTTCTTATGGGTCATTGAGGTTTTTAAGTTTTCACTGCTTTGTTTTCACAGGAACTGTAAAATTTGGGCTTTTGGCTATTCAAGAATTGGAAAAGATTAAATCTTGCACTTTGTAGATGGTGGGATTTCTACATTTCTGGTAATTTCACCCCTTTGGGTTGTTCTTGTTTTACTTGAAAATTTTATTTATGGCAAGTAATACATATGGAAATTTTAAGGTTGCGGAGAATCTTAGTAGTTCAAGTGATTGAATGCTCGAACTTTAACCTTGTTGATGAGCGTTTCGATTCCCCTACCTTGTAATTCCTTTCCCATGTCCCATTTTTTTAAAAGAAAAGCAAAGGAAATTTAAAGTTGTATATTACCTCTTGTGTTGATAATTAAGTATTGTTTTCAAGCAGTTGGGTCCAAATGAAACATAATGGATGTTGAGAATTCATATAATCAAGCCAATTAGTTTAATATATTTCCATTTATGAACAGATTGAGATAAAGTTTATGCTGTGGGTTCAGATTTAGCAGTCCAGAGGTATTTTTTTTTGAGACCCTGGGTACCCTTTTTTCTGTGATTGTTGGCAGTTAACAGTAAAAAGTTGAATGTGGGTTTTCAATGGGTCCAAGAGTTTTTAAGTTTTTCACTCCTCTTTAGTCACAAGAACCGTAAAATTGTTCTTTTGGCTATCCAAGAACTGAAAAAGATTGAATCTTTTGCTCTGTAGATGGTGGATTTTCTACATTTCTGCTAAATTTACCTTCTTGGGTTGTTTATGTTTTGCTTGATTTTTATGGCATACATGTGGAAATTTAAGGTTGTATATATTAGCTCTTGTCTTGATAATTAAATATTGTTTTCAAGCAGTTGAGGCAACTTTTGTTGTCCAAATGAAAGATAAAGGATATTGAGAATTCATATAACCAATCCTATTCGTTTAATAATATTTCCATTTGTGGACAGATTGAGATGAAATTTATGCTGTGTGTTCAAATCTAGCAGCCTAAAAAGGTTAGTTTTTTGATATCTTGAGTACCTTTTTCTTTTTGTGCCTATTGTTGGTCGAAGTAAAATTTGAATGAGGGGTTTTATGGGTCATTGAGTTTTCTAAGTTTTTGCTTCTCTGTATCCACAGGAATCGTCGAATTGGGTTGCTATCAAGAACTGAAAAAAGATCGAATTTTTTGCCTCGTAGATGGTGGGTTTTCTACATTCTGGTAATTTTACCTTTTTTGGTTGTTTCTGTTTTGTTTGGTTTTGATGATAACATTACATATGGAAATTTAAGGTTGTATTTCGCTTTTGTCTTGATGATTAAGTATTGTTGTCAAGCAGTTGGGTCAACTTTTGATGTCCAAATGAAACATAATCGATATTAAGTATTCGTATAACCAAGACAATTAGATTGGGACTGTGTGGTGTTTCTGCTTAGTGTTTAAGGGTTTTCAAGCAGTTGGTAGGTAGTTAGGTATTGTCGCGCTTTATGTGGGAGAGTTAGGAGGCTAGCCTCCTCCTTTCTTCTTCTCAATACTGGTAGTATTACTTAGTAGTTGTGTAGTTTCTTATTCTTCTATGTGTGGTACTACTTTGTTTGCTTTTCTATTCAGTTATGTTTTCTTGCACTCGTGCTTCAATAACATCCCTTTTGAGCCTAGGATCTATCGGAAACAATGCCTCTACCCTACAAAGATATGGGTAAGGTCCGCATAGATCCTGCCTTCGCCAAATCCCACTTGTGGGATTACACTGAGTATGTTGTTATTTTATTTCTTTTGAGAGCCATGGAGCAATTGCCATTAGGTTTGGTAGGATAGAGTTGATCTATTAGTAATGGCTTCTCTTTTTGCATTTCCATGGATTGGTTGGTTAGTCTTTTGCCTATTTATCATTTTCATATTTGTATATTTCTTTACCGTGTTCTTATTTGTTAGGCATGTGGTCATTTCCTGCTCCTTAAATCTTGGATAAATTTTGCGGACGTCAGTGTAATTAGACATTCAAATACGATATAACTCAATACTGCCAAGTATTACCATTATGTGAAATTATTCGAATATTAATTGACCATTCTGGATCTGAATTTGCAGGGAGGGTATTTTAGTAGTATACTGAAGGACGTGAAATGTTTTCCCTTCTACAATGGTGAGAAGAAAGAAGAACCTAAGACTGCGAAGTCAAATCCAGTTCTGTCCTCTTTTGGACTTTCTGATAGTGAATTTCGGCATTCTCATCGTGAGTCCAGCTCTCAGAATGTATCAGATACAAGCACTGAGTCCAGAGGAAGGAGTCAATTTCCAGGCCTGTCAGATAGGCCCTCTGAACTCAGGGCATTTACATTCTCAGAATTGAAAGCAGCAACAAATAATTTCAACCGTACTACCAAGATTGGGGAAGGTGGATTTGGATGTGTATATAAGGCCACACTAAGATGTGGTGAGGATTCAGTTAAAAAGATTGATGTGGCTATAAAGCAACTTGGTAGGAGAGGATTACAGGTAACTAGTTTCTTTTAAGCCCGAATAATTATGTATTAGAAATATTAGGATCTTGCACTTTGACATCACGATTTATTAGGTGTTCGCACTTAGCAGTTGATACACACTTCATCATCTCTAAGCTTTTTAGCTGCCTTAGCTATATCTAAATGTTACTTTAACCACTATCATTTCTCTTGCCATTTAAGCCTTACCTGTGGAGCCATATTCGAAAACTTTGGAAATCTATTAGGAGTGCAGAAAATTTGGAAGAATAAAGCAAACTATTCCACAATATGAAGTCGC
>JAOTQJ010000111.1:1905644-1925379 GCA_025642045.1 Solanum sejunctum
GCTCCACTACCTAACACATAATTGGTGACCTTTTGACTAGCAAGTAGCATCCATTTCCATAGTTTTTTTTAAACCACCAAAGATGTAATTACCCTTTTCAAATATTGTTCGTTGAGATGATTTCATGGTCATATTTCCACCTAAATTGGCTGTCAATACTGCCAAAAAAACTAAACAATTTGGGTGGACAATGTGTGTGTTAATTTGAACTTTATCTATATATTTGATAAACTTTATTTATTTTTGTTTGAATTTTAATCGTATGTGAAGTTCATAAACCATTTTAAACTTTATATATACAAAATTTTAAAAAATTAAATATATATTAACTATCTGAAAATTATACGAGATATTTTACATAAAACTCTAATTAATGAACAATATGAATATATGTATCAATAATGAAGTTCAATTGAGTAATTATACATATTGATGATGTAAATTAGTAGCAACTTTTTCATTTAACTATTGATAGTCGTGTATTAGTACTTAGATTAGTATTCTATCTAATTATTACTTAAATAAATACTTATATACGTCGAAAATATTAAGGAAAAAAGATTATCAACTTGTCCAAAAAAGACCTAGACCCAATTTATTTTAGATTATTATTTAAATTATTTTAAGTTAATAAATTTTAAATTTTATCCATTCCTACCAAACAGTCAATACTAAAACGTGACAACGTATTCATCGTATAATTTTAAAAAGAAAAAATTTAATTTATGAATTTATATTTTTAATTTTTTAAAATTAATAATCTTCGAAATCGAAAAATTGATTCGGTCCCCACAAAAAAATGTACGAAACGCGGTGGCCGACATAGACTTTAACGAAGCACTAGAATCGTATTCTTTTTTCCTAGTATCTATTAAAGTGCCTTCATATCAAAGGAAACTTTATGCTAAAATAACTGTTGGGAAAAATAAAATTATTTTCTCCTAAACTTCAAGATCTTTGTCTCTTTTGTAAAAAGGAGAAAAAAATTAAAAAATAAAATAACATAAGAATTTAACATAGAAAATCGAAAATCGAAAAAAAACCATAATCGTTGTCAAAAGACAACAATCGACCACTATATGAAAATTTTTTATAATCACAGAAAATCTCAATACATTTTTCTAACAACAATGTTAGAAATGTATTTGGTTTGGTACATTTGAAAACATAACTTAAGCTCCCTTATATAGACAAGCCTCCAAGCTACTCTTCAATAATTTTCCAATGTGGATAATGACCCTTTTCATTTTTAAGCAAAATCCTAACAAACTCCACCTTGATTAAAAATGATCATAGCAGCAGCTATCCATCATACTTCACATTGCTGAACACCTGTCATACTCCACCATAAAGAGTATCGCCACTTAGAATAAACCATTCTAAGAATTTCCAGTTCGACTCATGTCGAAAAATACTTTGCTGATTATTATGGTGCAACCTCCACTATTGGCTCTCCGTGGAAGTCTATCAATTATCGACATAATTGTTTCATCACACACCTTGCATTCCTGCCACACCAATGCCCGTGTGTAATTTCGCTATTAATTTCACATCCCACACCATGGCAAATAGCGGCATGCCATAAGGATGTACATGTCTTTAGGGCACATAAGGTCATGTGGGTCCCTATTAAAGACCGCATTAATAGCATTACTTGACTTGGAGCTTGTAGCCGAACCTGCTCCACCTGCTGGACAGTCCCTCTTCAGAGCCTTGTGTAAACCTGATTGAATCAATATATCCCTGACTTGAACTTGCAACAAGCCAAAATTAATTCTTCCATCAAATTTTTCAATGTCAAACTTGATGCTTCCCATTGTAACCGTATCACTGGCCAATCTCCAAGAATGGAAAAAAGACACTTGCTTAGAACCTTTGTAGCTCGTGAACAACACACCAGGTAAGTTCCCAAGAAAGAGAGGTGGGTCCGGCGTGACCACTTAAATACCAAGTCTTTCCTAGCCAGAGCTAACCTAGACATGTACCTCCATACTACCAGACTTAGAATTTTCACCACTAAAATTCACCACAAGCCTTGATACTCCAATTGCACCAACTTTTCCTCCTACAAGCTTCTTGAACCAGAAAATCTTTTCTGATGTGGAAGATCATCCAAAGCTGCGACCACATAGCATACTAAGATTCTCGCCTCAAGTTAGGTGACCTTGTTCTAATACCACTTGTTGGGAAAAAATAAAACTCTTTTCCCCTAACCCCCAAAATCTCCACCCCTTTTGCAAAAAGGAGAAAAAAATTGAAAAATAAAATAACACAAGAATTTAACGTGGAAAACCCAAAATCGGGAAAAATCACAACCGTTGTCAAAAGATAACAATCGACCACTATGTGAAAATTTTTTACAATCATATAAAAACCTCAATACATTCTCCTAACAATAATGTTAGAAATATATTTGGTACATATGAAAACATAATTTAAGCTCTCTATCTGGGCTCTGATACAACTTATAGGGACCGCGTGCACCCGCACTCCAAAACCACATTAGTATAATATTGTCCGTTTTGGGCCAAACCCTCACGGATTTATTTTTGGGCATCTCCCAAAAGGCCTCATACTAATAAGATTAGGTTCAACCATATAAGTTGGTCATTTTACCTTTCCACAACCGATGTGGGAGGGAGGAGTTTGTATTTTTTGTATCCCAACAGAGACGACTTCATAATTTAAATTAAGTGAGTGCCATAATAATTTTAAAATTAAATTATTATATAATTATTATTAAATTTATAAATTTAATGTCTGTGATAATAATAAGTTCTTTTATTAGATTGTTTAGTCTAATCTAATATTATTCAGTATGTGTAAATTCGTTAAAAATGCATATTTAATATCATTAAATAGTGGTAAAAGTTTTATTTTCGCTAAATATTTATGCTCAATCAATATAGGTAGGGGGCATATATTATCATATAAGTTTTTTGGTATTTAACTATAACAAATGAATATATGTTTTTATCTTATTGAATTATTTAGCTATTGTAATAAATATATGTAATTTAATATAAATATTAAATGCTCATAAATGAATTTTTTTTTGTCCAATTGTGAAATTTTCTTTTCAACTAAAATAACATAGATATATCGCTGATTCTCTATGGACTTTAGAATTAGTTCTCATAATTAACTAACTATTTATAAGACTTTTCACAAGGATTACTTAAAGGGTAAGCATCAAAATGATCAAGAATTGGCTTCTATTTTGGATGGGATTGTCTTTTGGTGTACATTTGAAGACAAATTTTCTTTAATTTTTCATCCCAAATATAGTAGACACTTACTGCATATAACCATCTCAAAATTTCAATGTGTGATCTATTTTTATGTACTTTCCTCGATACCTATTGTAATTCGTTCTAAAAAACCAATCATTTTTAATATATAATGCTAATATAATACAGGACGAGTTGCTGCCTTTTGGCTATTTAAAGTGGTGAAACTAGTGATTATGACCTTTTTTTCCCTTCAAATAATGTAATATAATAATTTCAGATGAAAATGAAATAACTAATTTTATATAATTTTATTAGAGTCAAATACAATAAAGCTGACAGCATGTATATTTAGAGCAATCAATATCGTAATGACAACATTATTTTAAATAAATAAGCCACCAAAATCATGCATATGTGCCGCCGCCACCACCACCAATACCAACATTATCTTAATGTCTCAAAGACTTTCATTCATTACGGGGTAAGAAGGGGTCAAATATTTTCGGATGACCCATGATGAGCGCCCATCCAATTTTTGGGTATGAGTATCAAAAGTTGCATTGACTAACTGCTACTTCATAATTAAAAGAAGCGCAGACAATTTAAAGAGACATTTTGTTTTATTCCATCATACTCCAAAACCAAAAAAATAGTGAATATTTGGCTCCATCCAAGATTGATGGAAAGACATATGTGCCACCAAATTCAAACAAAAACAATTATTTCATATCATTTAATTTATTATTATTTTGATATAATCTTGTTTTAAAAATATTTTTATTTGAATAATAAATCTATCGTAAATAATTTGATTCTTTACTCTGTAAAAATAAAAAAAAATAATCTGAGTACATCTTAATTTTCACGATTCCACTAATTATAAGTTTAAAATAACAATAACTACTACATTGGATGCTTATAATTTTTTATAAATCAAAGTTACATTCTAAATTTTTGTATTCAATCAAATATCATCATATAAAGTAAAATAAAAGGATTAATAAATTATTGAAATAATATGTTATTTTTATGTTATCCAGCTTCACAAAGTGGAGTAATAGATTATTAATTTACTACTATATTATAAATAAAATAAAAACATAAAGGATAAATATAGTAATGTGGACAACTCCTTTATGAATAAGCAAACACTTACTGATAAATTCATTACTTATTTTGTCATTCGTTGATAATTTGGTCTATTTATATTATACATTATTTTTTTTTTTCATCAATTTTGGATGAAGTCAAAGATTTACTAATTTTTTTGCTTTGGAATATCATGAAATAAAGTAACATGACTCTTTAAACTTTCTGCACTCCTTTCAATTGTGAAGTAGCAGTTAGTCAATACAACTTTTGACGCTTATCATGGGTCATCCGGAAACAGCAGGGGTTCGACCCCCCTTACCCTGCAATGGACGGAGCGTATTAAGATAATGTTATTGTTATTGTTTATATTATACATTATTTTATTAGATTAAAAATATAATTACACTAATTCAAATTGTAAAATATCTTACATTCTATTTAAACCACAATTTCACATACTTTAAAAATATTTTAATAAAAAATAAATATTATACATTTCACATATTTTAACAATACTTTTTAGTTTTTAACAATAACAAAGAGACCGGAGAAGAAGAAAAAGGGGAGGCAAGAAAGCGGCTAAACTTTAAATATATTACTATTATAATGTGGCTGTATTTTAAATAACATTATTTAAGAAAATATTATATATGTAATAATGTAAATTTTATACCATAAACTAGGATTGGAATCAAAACTATAAATAGTGATTTTTTAAAATAGAATTATAAAAGTTTGTAATATTTGCCAAATTTATTTTTTAGATAATATATGATCAAATACTAATTTGCAAATTTATTTATCGCTAAACCTACAAATATATTAAGAGTAATTGATATATCACGATTCACTTTTATTTGTAAAAAAATTTCTAATTTGATTTTCACTTGTATTTGTCATATTTGACAAATTAAAGTAAAATATTTTTTTTTAATTATACTTTTAATTTGTTGTCTTGAGTTATTAAATTTTGAAAAATATAATAAAAAGACCATATAAATTAATAAGAATAAAATAATATTTTTTAATAAATATTTCAAATCAAAATTTAACAATCAAAATTAAATGAAAAAAAATAATTTTTCCTTCTAAACAGAGTGCAAAGATAATTATTGGATTTAATTTAAATTAAACAGAAACGTGTCAAATGAAAATTAGTAGACAAAAGTCGAATGTCAAAAAAATACAACTATTTGGACAATACAAAAGAAAATTGAATAAGGCTGCTACATTTCTATATATTATTTTTGTCTACATTTCTATAAATACAATAAATATAAAGATTAGACTGTGTACATTCGATTTTCGTTCATTCCGCAATAAGTGAAAGTCTTTTGAGGCATTGAGATATGTTGATAATTTTTGTCAAAGAGGAATTCTTCATGAACTAAAATTTGTTTTAATGAGTTATAATTTATTTATTATAATTGAAAGTCAAAATGTATCAGATAAGTTTTGAATGACTACTTGCTCAATCAAATTGTGTTTATATTAAATATATAATCATAGCCTTATATATTTCAACAAAATTTATTAAAAGATTATATCAATATAAATAAAGAGATTTTACTTAAAATATAATACAATCATCTTCAATTGAAACATATTTTCAGTAAACAGGCTCTCTACTTCTATGATAGTGGTAAGGTCTGCGTACATTCTGCCTTCTTTAGACCCCACTTGTGGGATTATACTGGATATGTTGTTCTTATTGTTTATCTTCAATTGAAACATATGTGATATTTTACGATTTATAATTTGATACAAATATATTAATAATATAATAAATTTTTATTACTTGACTAATTTGAACTCGTATTATACATCTACTGAGAAGATAAATTAATTCCTTTTTCTTTTTACTTTTCTTAAGAGGTTCCATCTTTTATAATTGCTCTTTTAGCAACTCAAATCCACAACCTCCATATAAAAGGTGAAGAATGCTTATTACTTATCATGAGAATACCCTCTTTTAACCAACAATTTATTTAATTAATGATAGCTTTAGCTATATAAGAGATTTTTATCAATTACAATAATAATAATAATATATTTAATAAAAATTTACAATTGAAGGGCATGAGTGATAAATTTTATAATGGCAGAGACAAAAATGAAATCATTTAACTACAAAGATTAGGTCAAACAATAAAATAAAATTGAGGACATTTTGACCCTTTTTTCATATGAATATAATTTGGGGCAATTCGTCCATTTTAAGAGTAAATTTGATAAGTTGTTAATGACAAAGGTATAAATAAACTTATTTAATGATAGGAATAAATTAAAATAATAAAATAAAATTGAGGAATATTTTGATATTTTCCAATATTATTATATACCTAAAAAAAAAGGCGCTATAAAGCAACGGTATCTTCCATTCTACTCAAAAAAGCCAAACCCAATCCCCTCCTTACCAAAAAAAACTTTTTGTCTATAAATTAAAATCTCTTTTTTACGATTGAAATTAATAGTCTGTAGTTTCCCTTTTTTCTTACTATATACAAATTCCTTTTTTTTCCCTCATAATAATTATCATCTTTTTCAGTGCTCATTTTTCTTCGTATACAGCACAAAGTTTTTTTTTTTTTTTTGGTATTTTCGTGTAGCACATGAACAGAGTTGAAGTGGAATTGAACTAAAGGTCAGTTTTCTGTTGATTTTTCTGACTAATTTGTGATTACTTCGTATTTCATGATTTTTAATTTTTTTTTAGTTAAGTTGGTTGATTTTTCGGTGAATTGATTTATCCTAAAGTTTTGAATTACTTCATCAATAGGGAAAACTTGTAAATGGGGGAATTGGTTTATAGTATGTGTTTTCGTATGGTTTTAGTATATTTTGTTTTGATTTTGGCGGGGAGAGGGGTTGGAGATGATAATTTTTTTAATTGTTTTTGTAATTAAAAATTTAGAAACTAGGGTTAAAATATTTGTGTGTATTTGTTGGTGATGAATGAAGAATTAGACTGAAATTAAAAAAATTTGAAAGTCAAATGTAGAAATTAGAATTAGGGATGGTGATAGAATAGAAGAAATTTAGAAGAGAAGTACCGATGGGTGTTTTTATGTGGATTGTGGGAAAAGAGTGAATTCATTTAATTTGAGTTGAGGGTATATGGGAAAAAGTTTATCTGTCATCTCTGAGGTAGAAATATGGTCTATGTACATTTTATTCTTTCCAAACTTCACTTTGTGAGACTACATGGTGTGTTATTGTTGTTAAAGCGAGTAGTGTATGTTTGGTAGTACCTAAAATGTATTTAATGAGGATGTTGCTTGCAAAGAATCGTTTTTTCCTGTTGATTTGTTGGATCTAAAAGTAGGGGATCTTTGGTATTTGTACAAGGTGGTGGATAGAGTACGCATATGATATTTTTTGAGTAATAACGATTGAAATATTGATGAAACTAGAACCCTCAGGGGTTGGTCTGGTGGTAATAGACTTGAGCCTTGGGATTTGCTCCATTTTAAGGTCTCAAGATCGAAACCCACTGGGTGCAAACAATTTCTGAGGGCCATCAGACTGGGTAAAACCTGAATTAATCGTGGTGCACTTGCGGGGAACTCCTTGCCGAGGGTCTGAGCACCCTCTGGATTAGTCGGGGCTACAAGAGACTTGGACACCCGGTGCAAATAAAAAAAAAAGATATTGATGAAACTAGTAAATATGGAGTATGAGTTAGAATATTTGCGAAGAAAAATGACTTCTGCCCATAGGTAATAGAAGTCATTTTCCCATTTAGATAAAAGATTTTCTCTTTCTGAAAGGATTGTTTTTTTTAGTTCAAGGTCAGAAAATACTAAAAACTGATATTATCATGGGAAATTATTTTTCCCAATACTGAATAATAACTTTTGGGTAATTAGGGAGGTGATCCGATGACTTTAAAGGTTAAATTATCTTCTCATTTCTCTTTTTACGCTTTAGTTCTTTATCAAGGTAACTTGTCTTGGGTATTGCCCAAAACTGTTTTATGAAAGTAAAATGATTCCAAGACAACTTTTTAGTGGGCTTTAACAATTGATGTTGTATTAAAATTTGCAGTGGTGCTCCGTTATAATAACAACTAATTAGAGGAAAATAATGTTTGATATATTGGTAGGAATTTTGTTATGGAGGAGGATAGAATGATTTTCAGCAATTGAGCTGGCGACTAGATTGTTAGGTATAATCATATTGAATCATTATTCTGGTAGGGGATAAAGAAGTGCAATTATGTGAACTTCCATTCCAACTGTTAAAAAACAAAAATCTGAATCATCTTAGCCTTCTTAGCTGAGCTTGCATTAACGTGCTCTATTCAGGTACAAGTGATCGATTCAACTTAGAGGTGAGAAGACGTTTTTGACTTTGGCAACTTTTTTGGAAAGATATAATGTCGTGTGAACCGGAATCTGATGCTTCTCGTGGGGTTCTTAGTTTTCTTGATTTGGACCAACTTTTTAGTTCCAACTATTACGGTGACAGTAGACAGCATGACATTGAAATCTGTCATGAACAATATTCCAGAGAAAACCCTTATCACGCATCATATTGCAACGTTGACAATGATGAGGTTATTGCTCATGCTCTACAAGAAGAATGGTCAGAGTTGTCCATTGCACAAGATTCTCAACCTTCACATGCAGATGAGCAGTACTTGCAAGCCTCCACTGGTGTGCAGCATTGGCATGGTCCTCCAAGGGAATACTATGCTGGTGTATTTCTTGTTTCAGTTTTGGGTTTGTCTCTTGAGTTGAAGCATTCGTTAATATGTATATGATTCACAGGGCATGGTGCTGGCCTCGAAGCTGATGACGTGGAGCCTTCAAGTTCTTGCTCCAGTCCTGGAGATAGATCATACGATGGAGAAGAGTATGCTTACACACTGGAAATACAAGATGAATTTGAGATTGATGGAGAAGTAGGGAAGAGAATAAACCAGCTCAGTGCTATTCCTGTAAGTGTTGTGTCTGTTAGTAAATTGTAGAAGCTTTGATGAGCTTGAAATTCCTCACTTCTTTAAGATTTTCATAGTAACTTTTTGAGTGGCTGGTCTGTGTGAGTATTGAAACCGCTAATTCACTGTGTATGAGGACATGTATGGTGCTTTGCACCTTTGACCATTTTCTTGGCTGGTAAACAATGTAGGGCTAGCTTTGTTGAATTAATATCAGAGAATATTAACCTCTTAAATCAGTAACTGCCCAATTATTATTATCCATCTGGATACCGCATGTATTATATTAAAGTATATGCTAAACCTTGTTAGTTTTTTCAAGAGTAAATACTTGATAAATGTAGAGAAATTAAATAAAATTCCCTTTACAGTCGGATACAGAGATGTATCATATACATGGTGTGCTGTGAATGGACTGAAATAGGAAGCCTTTTGGCATGACCATCTAGGCTTTTTTGTGTGGATATGCCTTCTTGAAAGTTGCTGTAGTTTCTTATAACATCTTGTATTATTAACTGTGCAGCATGTTCCTAGAATAAATGGAGACATACCTTCAGTTGATGAAGCAACGTCTGATCACCAAAGGCTGCTAGATAGGTATCTCCTAATCCCCCCGACTTAGATTTTCAAGTTGAGAAATTTTTTATTTATGAGCAACTTAATGACATATTTTCTTATGGTGGGGCTTTGCTTAATTCTTTCCCTCCAAAGTCCTGAGGACTTTTAAAGGTAATGAAATATAGCTTCACTGCGAGAAATGTAAACCTGTCTTGCAATAGGTATCCTGCATCTCCAGAAGCCTTTCTGTATTTTTGTTTCTTAATTTTTTTTTCTTACTTCACTGGGTATATTGTTGTTGTCCTAGTTTTTTTTTTCTTTATTAATGCCTTTTTAGTTACTGGTGGTTCTTACTGCCTGCTATTCGAGAAGTATCACCTAATCCCTGAAGAATTTGAAAAAAAAAAGAATCAAATAGGAGAGATGCGACTTGAGACAAGCACATTTGTATGGATTGAGCAAGCTAATGTTCTGTTGTCTTGTAAATAAACACTTACAAAGTACATTACAGTATATATTGTGAACTCTTTGTTTCCATAAAGTCACAGGACAGTGGACGCCATGCATGTGTTTTCTTTTTCTTTTTTCATGAGGTTTTACTCCACATAAGTTAAATATTAATTTGATATATTTGCTAATTCAATTGGATGATAATATTATTGCTTTAGTTTACTCTCTGTTAAGCATCAGATGCTCTTTTTTGCCCTTGCTTCAGATTGCAATTATTTGACTTGGTGGAGCACAAAGTGCCAGGAGATGGAAATTGTCAGGTTACCCTCTTACCTGGTTGATTTGTATTTTAATGATATTAAACTGTCTAGATGGGCTTCCATGAGTTGATTTTTAGTGGAAGCTAAACATTTATATTTCCTTAAGTCAAACTACTTGTAGCATAGTTATTAATCATACACAAAAGAAGGCACCACAACTGTTTAAGTCTGTATTGTGAAATGATCTCAGTTGATAAAGATGCTTGGCCTTGGCCTCTGGCTGATCTGGTATTTATAGAGGAAAGGGGCACAAAAATAATTCTTATTTAAGGTGTATAGTGTTCTTTCCTTTTGGAATTTACGTCTGGTTTTGGTAGAAATTTGTTGTAGGTTTTTGTGACGAAGTCTGTCTTTATCTTTCTTTTTTACTTTTTAGCTATGCTTGAACTTTTTCATTTGCAGATTTGGCAGTTTACTACACAATACTTGCCTTTGGCCTTAAACAGTTGGCGCAAAATTTTCTCAATCATGCTAGGTCAATGTAAAAATTTATGCTCCTCTTATGTAATGAATAATTATGAGAACATACAAAGAAATTTAAGATTGAATATGAAAATTGTATGGGAGATATTCATAGAGAAAGGCTGATAAACAGTAATGTTGGTAAAATATAAATGAAGGGTTAGAACATGGATATGAATGTAGAATAGACAAGAAAATATGAAAAATTGAGAGTTTTGGGTGTTTGGAAAGGGTGGTGTGGGGTTGGGGGGGGGGGATGGTGAATGAAAGTGGAAGTGGTTCATAATAGGATGTTGGAGAAAAGCTGGATTATGAGGATGGAGAACTCAAATGAGATATTGTTTGCCTGCTTGCCCTGCCAAATTATTATAAGTTGTCATGGAATGTCAATAGATAGACAAATGGACACTTAAAATTTTCTTAACCTTTATACTTTTACGGAGTTTGGAAACTTGCCAAGTTTTCTTGTGTGAGATATGTCTTCTCCTGGGAATCTAAGCTTGTTAAGATAAGGTGCTATCCTATATGTTTCTTTTGCACATCTACTGACCTGTTTACTTTTGTTCCAGTTCCGTGCTTTATCAGATCAGTTCTATCGTAGCCCGGAGCACCACAAATTTGTCAGACAGCAAGTAGTTAGTCAGGTGCTTGTTTAAGTGAATATGCTTATCTTTGTTTTAATACTCATATCATAACAGAATTATTTCAAATGGATCTTACTAAGTAGGTTTTGTAAAATCATTTGGTTTGATCAGCTAAAAGAATATGCAGAGCTATATGAGGGGTATGTTCCTATGGAGTACGATGAATACTTGAAGAGGATGTCCAAGTAATTAACAGACCTTTTCGTCTCCATGTTGAAACTCCATTTCTCCCTTAATCTAAATCTGCTTTTATTTTGGTTGAACCAGGAGTGGGGAATGGGGAGATCACGTTACATTGCAGGCTGCTGCTGACAAGGTATTGATTATTGCCCTTACTTTGCTTCCTTGTTTTTCGCGTGCCATTTGATTGCTGTCTTTTGGTTTTGTTTCCTTACCTTGGAAATAAGAACTTTAAGCTATTGTTAGCCTGACCATAGTTTGGATGCCCTGGTATTGGATATTTTCGTAGCTTGATAAATGCAAGTTGATGGTTACTGAGGAAGTAACGTCTTCTATATAATATGCTTGTGGTCCTGTAGTTGTTAATGACTATATATTAACCATTTATTTTTTAATGTGGAGGAAAATGCACGTCCACGTGTCTCCGTCTTGCATTTCCTTCTTTCACGCTCTATTTTGTGTTGTCTTGATGCATTTTTCAAGACTTTGCTTTTGGTGATATTATATGAGCGCATTATTTGTGAATGAACTTATTTATGTTGCACCTTGATTTTGTCTTTTTTCCTTGTGGGCAGTATGGTGTGAAAATTCTTGTTATAACATCATTCAAAGATACATGTTACATTGAGATCCTTCCGAAGAATCAAAAGTCAAACAGAGGTAACTAGTTCTCAAACTTTGAAATGCTTTTACCTTTCTGTGATATTTTCTCAATTTTAAAGTTGATTGAACACGTGCTTCCAGTTTGCAGTTAAGGATGCTTTCCCCAACTGTAATTCTTCTTTCTTTTGTTTCCCCAACTGTAATTCGACTTGAGAAGAAACCATTATAAAGTTTTCCAGATATTCTGTTATTGGTTCTTTTGAAATGCAGTTTTAGACTTGTGGACAAATACCACAGTATTTTTCCAAGACCAAATTCAACAAGGGCTGCATGGGAGATATGTTATTACGCATATTTTAGTAATAGTAGTAGAAAATTATAAAAGTAGCTGATTTTAGAGCAACCCAGTCTATTGGATAAATTTGATTTTTGAAACCTGTGCAAGCTTTTTGGAAGGCTGGTACGGTCTTTGTATCAAACCTTAAAGTCCTGAATCTGCCTACGAGTCTGATGAAGTAGACCACTGGAGTTGAAGAAAGAACATAAGCTTATTATTTCAATTATCACAGATAAAGATCAATTTTGAGATCTTTCCTTTCTTTTAAAGGGGCCAAGGAGATAGAATCAAACTAATTCCGAAATGCCTCTCTGGATATTCATTGTTAATCAAACAATTCATTTTGTAACTCTGAAAATGGATGCTATACATGCAGTTTAAATAACAAGAGTAACATAACTAATGTGATTTTGGTCCAAGGGTAGCCTGTGTTAAGCACTTGAGAGGGTTGAGAACCATGAGGTTTTCAGGTCCAAATCTCAACAGAGACAAAAATACTAGGTGTTTTATTCCCATCTGGCCTTGGTCGATAGAGTTATCTAGTATCTGTTGTTGGTGTGAGGTGATAGATATCTCGCGAAATTTGTCAAGGTGAGGCTGTGAGCGCAAGCTGGCCCGAACGCGACGGTTATTAAATAAAAGGCTACCATGTGTTGGCTGTTTGAAGTCTAAATTCAATCTCTTAGATGTACGCTTGAGCATTCCTTTCTCTTGTAGAGACCTAAATTTGTGTTCTCGGAACACATTGAGAGATAACAAAAAGGTTGAAGGTTACATGAATAGGGGCAAACTTTATATTGTTTATGCATGCATGTCAGTTATTCTATGCTATTATATAATCCTACCTCTATTATGGAAACAAGTGTAGACATTTCGAAGAGATTGATACTGTACATCTGGATATTGCTCGGAAAGGAATCAAAGTATGAATAAACTTTTTTTTGGTACACATGCACTTTGTGGGGGGTTTTGGTGGATGCAAACTAGATGAAAAACCAATGTTTGAAGTCTTGATATTTGATTCCGTCACACAGAAATTTAATTGATTCTCCTGTTTTCCCTTCGTGCAGTCATATACTTGAGCTTCTGGGCGGAGGTGCACTACAACTCAATTTACCCTCAAGGAGGTTATTGCTTCTATACATTCATGTCTTCTTTTCCATGTAATTTGTCTTAGCATTGATACCGATAGGAAGAAAATGAAGATCTTGAAAAGACGGAGGGGTACATGCGCATTTCCTGAATTAACATATACTCCCTTCCTTCCCGTTTACGTGGCACTATTTCCTTATTATTCTATTCCAAAAGATCGACATAGTTCTATATCTAGAAACAATAATTGTGTACTTCAATTTCAAACTAGTGAGAAATGTTATATGTTTAAGGACACGAGTTCCAAAAGTTTATAGTCACACAAATGTTATGACATGCTTAATACCACAAGATTCAGTAGTCTTCATTTATTTGTTGAACTCTGTGTCGATTGAAAACTGTCACATAAATCGGAACTAGGGACAAAGGGAGTACTGTTCATCATATACTTTCGTCATTTATATTCCTTCATATTATATCCTAATACTCTGTTAGTTTAATGCTGCATTCCAGACTTCTTGCCATGTGATGATTTTAAGAAGAAGAAGAAGAAGAAGTGGAGTTTCTGGAACAAGCATTAAGAGTTCTTGACCTATATATTGAAGGCAAACACTATGGCGTCTCCTGGCTAAAGTACAGATCTTCCGGTCCAATACTTACTTTTACGTTACAACAACTATGCCTCAATCTCGAGCAAGTTGGGATTAGCTAACTCTGCATTCTTTTTTCTTTATGATAAATAATACTTTACATTTTTATAATTGTTCACATAATTATTTAAAGTATGTTATAGTCAGTAGTAGTTTGTTATAAGTTGGCACAATAAGTCATATGTTGTTATATAGATATCATGTTTCTCTTCAAAAAATTGTGCTCCACATGCACACATTTCCCTAGTTAACATATGGTTCTACACAAATTTTATGCATACATTATGGCCTTGATGATTTTCTTGTAATTATTGTTTTACTGGACTTGTAGTTGGTCACTTGTCATCAATACAAATTGTCAACAAGATTCTACAAGCATGATACGAATTACATAATGTCTATTTTTCATAATAACAATAAAAGAATCTACAAACATGATAATAAATGCACAATATGTCTATTTTTCACAAAAATAGAATGGACAACTAGTAGTGGAATTTGAAATTTAATCTTCTCTTCCCTTTAAATATCAACAGAGGTTGATCCTTTTTTGTCTCAATATGGTGTTCCCCGATGAAAAATAGTCGAGTCAGAATTTTCACTAAAAAAAAATGGAGTCAAAAAATAATGCTACAGTATCTACATATTATTGTATATAAGTAACGAATAATTAAAATTTCCTATACGCCCTTAATTTTCTACCTAGCTCCGCCACAAACGTGCCTTTCCTTATACATCCAAATATCCTTAAGGTTTGCCATTTTTGGATTTGATCGCGCAAGATTTTTGATCTTTATTCAAACTCGATTAAAAATAATCCACTATAACTTTTTGTGTGCCTCTTGAATACAGTGGCGGAATCAACATTTTCGTCAAGAGTGTTCATACTTTTAGAACTTGGGTGGCTGATTTTTGTATCAAAGGTGTTCGACAATTGATATATATCAAAATATTTAACCTATATATTCGAAAATTATTTCCAACAAAGGGTGTACATTCATCTGACCCTGAGCGAATGTAGCTCCACCCCTCCTTGAATACAATTACCAACTAATAACCAAGATCAATTCTTGAAATAACAAGACCATTTTAATACTCAAAATTCATTCCCAATGAAATATACGTAAAAAATCACAAGCATACATACATGCATACAAATGCTAACATGATTATACTTATAAACTAGAAAATAATGCAATAGAAAAGAAGAAAAGTAAAATCCCCCCTCTGTACATTTCTTGAAATGGACAAGTAGCAGAGGAAGTATCTTGTTTAGATGAAGAGGTAGAGTCCCCTGCTTTCTTTTTTGGCGTTATAGGTGTAGGTGCTGGTGCCGGAGGAACAAAGAATTGTAAAGGAAGAAGAACTTTGTCCACTTGATATATAGCCAACTGGTTATCAGTATATATAGTATTTGAAACACTTGCATTCACAATTCCTGTTGTAATGTTGATTGAACTTCCTGTTGTTGTTATATTTATCGGAAATTCTCTTTCGCTTGTTCCTCCAGCTTGTGTTCGTAAAGGGTTGCTTGCAGTTTGGAACTGAGTGAGTGAATAGTATGATGGGAGAATATGGAATTGGATAAGTTGAGCTTTTTGTTGATCACTAAACGAGTTCAACGTGCCTGCTTTCATGTTTAGGAATGCACTATCTGTTGGCACAAACATTGTGATCCCATTGTTGGAATTGTTGAGTTGTGAGGTGATTTCATTCAGCTGTTGTGTGTTTTGTAGTAGACGGATGAACGTTGAGCATTGGCCTGCTTTTTCGAGGATCTTTGTCACGTTTAACGGAGGTGGTGGACCTGGAGCTGGCGCTGGAGCTTGCGCCAAAATAGAAATGCATTTCAAAGAGATAAAGAACAAGATAAAGAAAATGTGTTTCATTTTTTATAATTTGGTAGGTGTATGTTGTGGAGGGAGAGTTGTATTAAATGTGTTATTTATATGTTGAAAACAATGAAAGGAAAAGATTTGTGTGGAAGAAAATTGAGTGTAAAGTTAGGTGAAAGAGTGCAATTTAAGTTGAGAAGGAACATCATAGGTTTTGATAAGCTCAGAGCAGCTGCCAGTTTGCTTCTGATGGGAGTAAAAACAGATGGAAATAGTGGAGGTGGAGTTTTTGTTAGATCTCGAGCAACGGGAGCCTTGGAGCAACAGTAAAAATTTGAGCGCCTATAACATTATGTTGCTCGGATTCTTCAAAAAATCACGGACATGTGTTGGAATTCGTAAGCTGCCTATGTTACATCCCTTTTAAATGGGGCCTTCTCTGGCATAAACACGGAATACTTCGTGCACTGAACAACAACTTGTAATCCATCAGACAATTACTTTTGTTGGTTATTAAGTATGTGTTTTGCAATTTAAATGCATGATAAAACAGTATCACCAAAATTTAGCTGTTAAGTGGAGATTAATCAACTCTAATATTATGGAATATACTTCATTGATAGTTAAATGAGGATCATTTATGTTTATATCTTCCACTCATTATATATTTAGCTACAACACTGCATGAGTAGGTACGCATGGGCGGAGCTACATTCACCCTTGAACACCCTTCATCGCAATTTTTTTCCGAATATATAGGTTAATTATAGATACTTTGATATATATTAATTGTTGAACACCTTTGATATAAAAATGATCCACCCATGATCTAGAATAGGAACACCTTTGACGAAAATGTCGGTTCTGCCACAGTTGGTATGCACAACGCCTAATATCCATCTTATGCTGTCAGAATTACTAATTAAGTTGAGGATGTTTTGTTAATTTTGCAAGCGAAAAAAGGTCAAGATTATGCGTGATCTATGTGAAATGGTTCAAATTTGTTAATATTAGAGGTCAAATGTGTATTTGCAGTTCCTAATATTGACTAGATTTGCTTTTTCTCCAATGGTGGAAGCTTAATACATGGCGAATGCCACGTGTCCCATCGTTGAGTCATAATTCTTTTAGACGAATGATAAATATGTACCTTTTGTATAGTTTAGGGACAAATTTGACCCTTAAAATTGTGACATAAAGCTCAAATCTTATCCGATTTGGTAATAGATTATATACAAATGTTTTAGAATAATAATTTTTGCTTACGTACCAAATCAAATTTACATGGCAGAAAACCAAAATTACAATTGAATGAAATCACAACAATGCATGCATAACAATAGCAAAACTTCAACTCATTAGCTCACATATACAACACATAACACAGCCAAGAAGAAGAGAAGTCCGCGAGGCGAGTTTATTACACCAGAAGAAACAGAGGAAACAGAGTCAGAATCCGATGAATCATCATTCTTTTTAGCCTTAGGTGGTGCAGGAGCAGGCGTTGGTGCTGGAGGGACGAAGAATTGCAATGGTAGAAGTACTTTATCCACTTGATAAATAGCTAATTGGCTATCAATGTAAATTGTACTCGAGATACTCGCATTGACAATTCCAGTTGTTATATTAACTGAAGTCCCATTTGTTGTTATATTGATAGGGAATTCGCGGTTACTAGTCCCACCGGCTTGCGTTTGCACAGGGTTGCTAGCAGTTTGGAACTGTGAAAGGGAGAAGTATTGAGGGAGAATATGGAATTTGATCAGTTCTGATTGCTGTTCTTCATTATAAGCGTTCAAAGTACCTGCTTTCATGCTCAAAAACGCGTTATCTGGTGGAACAAAGATAGTGATGCTGTTGGAGTTGTTGAGTAATGAAGTTATTTGGCTGATTTCTTGAGTTGTTTGTAGTAAACGGATAAATGTCGAACATTGTCCTGCCTTTTCTAGGATTTTTGTTACGTTAGTCGGGCCAGGTGGTCCCGGAGCAGGAGCCATAGCTGGAGCTGGTGATGGAATTGGAGATGGAGATGGACCTTGAGCCAAAATGCCAATGCATTGGAGAGACAAGAAGAGAAAGGTTGATCCTAAGTTGTGTTTCATCTTTCTTCTTTTTGGTTTAAGCTTAACAAACGAAGATTGCACCACTTATATAATGAGGGTGTAAATCCCTTGCTCTAAAACAATTAAGACACCTAAGCGGGCAAGCCCGGTGCACTAAAGTTTTCACTATGCATAGGGTCCGAGAAAGGGCTTGACCACAAGGGTCTATTGTACGCAACCTTACCTTGCATTTCTGCAAGAGGCTGTTTTCAAGGCTTGAACTCATAACCTCCGGGTCACATGGCAGGAGCTTTTACCAGTTACTCCAAGGCTTCCCTTCAAAACAATTAAGACACCTACAAAAGGAAAAGGATGGAAAGCACGGGGCGACTTAGTGGTCAACGGAATGCATGGTTCTCAAGTTTAAATCTTAGTGGAAATAAAAATACTCGGTGATTTTTTCTCATTCGTTAAGTCTTGGTAGTTAAAGTTATCCAGTACATGTGATGACATGTGATGACAGGAGGTAATAGATATTTCGTGGAATTAGTTGAGGTGCGTACAAACTGACCCAAACACTATGGGCATCAAACAAAAACAAAAAAAAAAAAAGAGAAAGGGATGGAATAAAGGTAGTAGGGTATTGGGATGGAAGGTGACGTTTGGTGAAAGGTCACATGTAAGGTGAACAATTGGATAATAAGATTTTGATGATGTTATAGGTGTTATTGGTTTCCTTATGATGGAAGGAAAAAAAGATAGGGAAAAGTAAGGTAAGATTGTTTATTTGTGATTTCTTTTGGTTTTCCACCCGGTTTGGCACTCGTATTAGGACTCAACTAAATCTTAACGCACGAGAAGTTCCACATTAGGGTAAAACGCTTTCTAACAAAGACAACTCAATATTTAGGAGTTGAATCTGATCACGGCCGCTGATTAAGAATAAAAAAATACTTGTCACTCGACCAATAGTTGTTGGTTAATTTCTCCATTGTGAATCTTTCTAGTTGGAACATGCACTCAATTACAAAAAAAATTACAGGACAACCATAATTGATACAAATGGTGGGACAAGAAGGGTAATCTAGTTGCAACTTCATTGGTCACAATCAAAAATGTATTGGTGCAACCAATGATAATGTAAATGCAATATAACAAAGATTATATATCAACTAGTTGGTTACTAAAATTAGGTATGATTTTGCAATGTCATTGCATGACAAGATGGCACAACCAAAATTTAGCAGCTAAAGGTGGAAATATTCAGAAATATGTCACTCTTGACAATTAGACAT
>JAOTQJ010000111.1:1931581-1942462 GCA_025642045.1 Solanum sejunctum
CATCTGGCATAGCCTTATGGACAGAGTTACCCGGTACTTGTTGTTGGTGGGAAGTGGTAGGTATTCTTTGAAATTAGTCTAGGTGTACGTAAGCTGGCGTGAACACACACAGTTATCAAAAACAAAGTAATTGCCTTTAGTCAAATGTGGTTCAAGAAACCATGGCTATCAAAAAAGAAAACTGATGCCTTTAGTGAAATGTGGTGCCGAAGTTGCTGAATTAGCAATTTACTGTGGCAGGAGATGCTCGAAACTTGCCCGTATGGAGCAGAATTGTTAATGAGAATTCATATATCCCAATTCAACTAGTATATATTTTGAAGGGTAAATTGTTGTGTAAATGTGTTGAATCCCACTGTTTTTGCCTTCTTGATTCTTGTAGCGTTCCCATTTTTCAATATTTGTAGCTTTAGTTTTATAAAGTTAATGTCTTTAGTAAAATGTGTTTAATTATTGGACTGAAACTTTTCCAAATGGAGCAGAAATGCAGAATGCATAATGAGGATTCATGTAGCCAAATTTAGTTAATAGATTGAGGGGTAATTGTTGTTGTAAATGTGTTGAATTCCCATTGTTTTTTCCTATTTCATTCTTCTAATCATTTCCATTTATCAATATTTGTGGTTTTAGTTTTATAAAGCTAATGCCTTTAGTGAAATGTGTTGAATTATTGGAATGAAACTTGTCCAAATGGAGCAGAAATGAAGAATGGATTATGAGGATTCATGTACCCGAATTCAGCTAGTTTAAATCTTAGCATAACTATTGTTATAAATTCGTCCCATTGGTTTTGCCTTGTTGATTGTTTTTGCATCCCGATTGTCAATATTTGTAACTTTAGTATTTATAATATTTAATGTGTTTTGTGATGTTATCAGTTTCAAAATAAAATGTTAATGCGTCTTGTGAAATTTGTTGAATTATTGGAATGGAACTTGTCCAAATGGAGAAGATGCAGCATAGATAATGATGATTCATGTAGCCGAATTTAGCTAGTTTAGATTGAAGCATAATAGCTGTAGTAAATGTCGAATTCCCACTGTTTTTCCTTTGGTTTATCTAGCATTCCAGTTATCCATGTTTGTAACTTTAGTTTTTTAAAGTTAATGCCTTTAGTGAAATATTGTGCCGAAGGTCCTGAATTAACTATTTGATGTGCTTCCTGGATATTGATGCTAGATTATTGCTTTCTCAGTTGATAGAAAAGACCGTTAATTCTATATATTAAGTGACCCGTGTTGATGGAAGGTGGTTGTCTCACCTTTATGGTCTTGGGCATTCCTTGACTCATGAACTAGCTTTTCGAGTAGAGTTATGCTAATTATCTGAGTTATACCAGAAATATGCCAAAGTTGGCTAGGACAAATGACTGTTACTAGGATAATTCAAAGAAATTAGGTCCAGTCTAGTACTACTGTATTGCCATTTCAAAAAATAGTACTATGGCATTGCTTCCTTACAGGTATTTTTTAATCTTTATAAGAAGGAGCCGTTGACATATCTTATTCTGCTTTTGTGGCTGTAGCTTTCAATCGTTAATGCAAATAATCCTATTTCTTAAGGATATTTATGTTTAATACTACATGACGTAACTTGCAGTTCTGATGCTTCATGAGCATGCTGCTTCTGTGCTTTCTTCAGTGCCACATGCTTATTTGGGTCGATATGTTCCTGCACCAGCTATCAGTCCGGAGCAGCAATTTGAGAATCGGCTGCAGTTGCACCTAGTAAAGGAAGAGAAAACATCCCTGGTTAGACTCGTGGAATTTTTGACTTTAGATTGAGAGAGATTTGTCATTGTTTCACTGTATTATGGTTCTTAGGTAGGTGGTAGCGATATTATATGCTACAACATTCTGTCTTCTTCTGATTGTTAATTTAAAGTGTCTCTGATTTTCTTGCTGAAGGCAACAATAGACAGGAGGCTTGTGCAATCTGCATCTTCAGAATCGGAAGAGAATGACACTGTTGATTCAGAGCAGAATATGAATGATTTGCAAGTGCAGCTACTTCATTGGCCTGGTCCATCATATTCGTAAGATGAAGTGATTTACATTTGTTGATTTTAGTGTTGTGTATATGGCATTCTTTCTATGCAGTCATTTCATTAGTCTGTTTGTGGTTTTGCTGGTAGATTTCCCCCGTATTATCTAAAGGAAAAAGGATCCCTACCTCTGCATAAGGAATCTCTTCACAGTAAGGGAGATAAATCAATGAACTTTGAACCACATAATGTGGTTGCTCTCGCCAGAAAGGCGTTGTTGGCATCAAAAAAGGCAGCTTTATTAGCTGAAGACTCCAAATTACTTGGGACTAACTTTGATGACTCTAATTTTCCAAAGTAAGTTCCTTTGGCCTTCTAGAAAGTATCATTGTTAGTTTTCGTACCTGCTAGTAGTATTGGTAGTATTTTCTGTATTTATTATTTTACTATTTCCATATTGCCGAGGATCTCTCTACCTGACAAGGTAGGAGTAAGGTAAGGTCTGTGTACACTCTACCCTTTTCAAATGCCACTTTTTTTTTTTGCTTATTTTCATTTTTACAGGTATCTACAATCTTTATAACTTATCTCCTATCTGATTGATTTTCAGTTTCCTGTACACAAATTTGGCTGATGATAAACTGAAAGAACGAAGAACAGTGAGGTCAACACGCCTTATAGAGAGGCAGTCTAGGAAAAGGGGAGCTCCAAAGCCAACACATCAAGTCCAAGAGACAAATCCTTCATGCAGGCCAGATGTACGGAGAAAAGTGAATGAACCTATTGATCTAAATGATCCGCTTAGAATGTTCCTATGGGGTCCCGAAACTAAACAACTTTTAACAGTCAAAGAGGAGTCTGAATTGATTGTCAAGATACAGGTATTTTGCCCTTCTTGTCTCCATTCCTGCAGAAATTGTTTTTTCACAAAGAAAAAAGGTGTCAAATCGATATTTGATCATGTTTCAGATTTCCATGAAATTAGAAGTAGTGAAGCATCAGCTTCAGATTCAGTTTGCTCGTGAACCAACATTGGTTGAATGGGCTGAAGCTGCGGGGCTTACTTCTCGAGAATTGAAATCACAACTTATTTCTGGCAAGAGTAGCCGTGAGAAATTAATTAATGCCAATTTGCGAATGGTGGTTCATATTGCTAAGCAATATCAAGGACGTGGTCTCAGCCTTCAGGATCTATTGCAGGTAAATGGAGATTTATGCACGTAAGAAACACATTGTTTGTCCACCCATTCTGAGATATGTTTGTATAGCTAAGCTATATCAAGGGTGTTGTGATTTGTTCCCAGATGAGTCTTAGAATCCAGTGTTCGATAAAATGAGAGAAGGTTCCTTGAGATGGTATGGTCATATATGCACTAATCCATAGATGTGAAACCATTGCGAGTGAAGGTGTTAAAAGAGGGTGGTAAACCTAAAATCACTTGGAAGGAAGTGTCAATGTTTTATCTAGGAGTTGTTTAGCCTTTCAGAGGTGTATTCGTCAGTTGTTGTTGTTATAGGAGTGTTCGAATATTGAAGTGTTTGGTTACACAGTTGATTCTACAATTAAATGTCACTGATATTTTTGAGGAAGAGGAGGAGGATTTGGGAGGTGCGGGGTCTGTGAAGCTTGCTTAATCACTTCAACATTAAGAGCATGTAATTTTATTATATTGAGGTTTATCATTTATTACTTTACCAGCTCATGGATGGAGTTGTTGCAGGAGGGAAGCATGGGACTGATGAAAAGTGTCGAGAAGTTCAAGCCTCAAGCTGGTTGTCGATTTCCCACTTATGCATACTGGTGGATAAGGCAAGGAGTTAGGAAGGCCATATTTCAACACTCTAGGACAATCCGTTTGCCCGTAATGCCCTCTTTTTCTTTATCAAAATGGCGTCTTATTGAAGTAGACCGTAACTTCCATTTGATGGTTTCTAAGTTCTTTCTACAGTTCATCTGGAAGCCTGAAAATGTTTATGATGACCATCCTTCAATATCTGGATATCTAAGTATTTGACCTGCACAAACTGGAATTGCAGGAAAATGTGTATGCGCTTCTCTCTAAGGTAAAAGACGCTAAAAGGGAATGCATTCAGCAAGGTAATCATCGTCCAACCAATGAAAACATCGCGTCATGTGCTGGAATGAGTGTGGAAAAGTTGCAGAATCTGCTTTCAAAAGTTAGAACACCTCTTTCGATGCAACAGTCAGTGTGGTCGGATCAAGATACTACTTTCCAGGTGATGTTTCATTGCCTACTTTATGCTTTTGAGGAACTTACTACATAAATCACAATGATTTCTTTTGTGATCTGTCTACCCTTGGTGAACAAAGTTACCTGGTACCTGTGTTTGTGGAAGTAGTCGAGCCTCCGCCGGCCCCCTCTGTAAGAAAATAGGTCTATTGCCAGAGGAGATAACAATTAGCAAATATTTTCCATGTTTATGACTTTCTTTGCTTTCTGCAACCCTTTTCTGGATACTATTCCCCAGAAATCTTGGCACTTTTGACTATGTTCTATTGAACGTTCTCTCACTTTTCTGCAGGGTAGGATAGGTGGGGGGATCGGGTGCTTACTCTCTTACCAGTAGTATTAGCACCATTCTCATAGTTTCTTGTTCGTCGATTTTTGTTATCTTCTGAGTTCTCTGTGCTTCGGTTATTGCACTAGTTTGTACTTAGTTGTTATTGTTCTTTCTCAGCAGTGCTATATTTCATGTTTATCACTGCATTTCATTTTTTGTATTCGGAAAAACTTCTCTATCTCTGCGAGGTAGGGATAGGGTCTGCGTACACTCTACCCCTCTTAGACCCCTACTTGTGGGATTACACTAACTATGCTGTCGAGTATCAAAATGGAAAATTTCCAATCTTGTTTTGACATTTGCTGAAGAGAGGATATCAATTTTTTCGATCCAGGAAGTTACTGCTGACAATACAATTGAAGCACCAGAACTAAGTGTATCAAAACAACTTATGAGGCGTCACATTCGCGGCCTCCTAAACGTCCTGAGTCCAAAGGAGAGGAAAATAATCCGACTTAGATTTGGCATTGGATATGACAAAGGGAAGTCTCTCTCCGAAATAGGCACTGTTTTTGGACTGTCAAAGGAACGAGTTCGACAACTAGAGACCCGAGCATTGTACAAGCTAAGGCAGAATCTTAGCAAGCATGGGCTCGATGCATATTCCGATTTGCTCTTTTAGATCACAGTCTCTACAATTTATCATAGCGAGATTCGAGTTGAGAGCTGTTGCTGATGGTGCGGATGTTACTTTGAAATCAACAGTACATACAAGTTTTTTGCTTTACAAAATACTTGTGAACATGTTATCTTGTAAAGTAACAAGTTGTAAATCTTTTCTTTCTTCATCCTGACATTTATTTAAATGGATTTTTTTCGGAAATGATGCATATATAAACTACATGCGAGTGTAGTTGTTTGTGCGGATAAAGTATCACATTAAAAGTTGATGAGAAATAGAAGCGTGGCACAGACTTGACCTAGATTGGCACTATCTTGCCAAGCATACGTGTGGCGAAGGGATTAGATGAGATGTTTTACTTTTCTCTTTTTGACAAGGGAACTTGCAATCACTATTCTTTAGGCGCACATAGCGTGAACGCCCTCTGTATATGGTAACTATATGTAAGTATAGTTATGTGAGCGAACAAAGTCCCACATTAAAAGTTGATGAGAAACAAAAGTGCGGATTTGACCTAGATTGGCACTATCTTGCCAAGCATATGTGTGGCGGAGGCATTAGATGAGATGTTTTACATTTTTCTTTTCGACAAGGGAGCTTGCAATCACTGCCCCTTTAGAAGGACATAGAGTAAATCCCCTTCTATGCAATAATTCGCAAAATACACAGGAGAGATAATTTGCACTAAGCAAGTTTGGTATAGTGAGTTTGATTCAGAAGGCAAACATTGAATTTTAGTTGGCAAGTAGTTTAGAACTTGATAATTTGCACTAAGCAAGTTTGGTGTAGTGAGTTTGATTCAGAAGGCAAACACTGTATTTTAGTTGACAAGTAATTTCGAACTTGAGACCTCCAACATGCAAGTTTCAAGCTTCAACAACTAAACCATCTTGAAACGTTACAAGATGTTTTACTTAATGAGGAACTAAGCATTAGTTTCGAGATATTTTACCTAATAAGTTTACCATATAAAGAAGATGATATGAGGAATCTTCGTAGATCAATTGATTGATTACCTAAACTCCTACCTGCATTTGGGATCATCAATGCAAATATTTGTCAAGAAAATGAAAAAAGATAATTATGTGTCGATTCAAATAAGTGTTTGGAATATTTCATGAAATTAGCTATTCCACTTTCTATACGAAATTGCTAATCTAACCATTTTAATATAAAAATTATTTCGAAGTTAATTAATATCTCAAACCAAACAACCCCATCAATTAAATAATTCGGCCAATAATTAATCATGAAAATGGACAACATTCATTTTCAAATTCTGACAAAAACCTCAAAAGTCGAATCAGACAACTGGACACACATTTGTTTACTGATCACAATAATAGACAATACCAATGTCATGATAATATAAAGATTAAAGATGTTAGTTTTTAAAAATTTGTTTATTAAGTGTATATGAAATAAGAATAATTATTTGGAAATTAACTTCATCTTATATTTAGTTTTGGATATTAGCTAATTTCAAAATAATTTTTACACCAAAATCATGAAATTAGCTATCTTGTATGCAAAAACCTCATTGCTTGCTTAAAAATAATTTATGGTTGAGTCTTTAGTATTCTCTTATTTATTATTTAGACAGAATGTTCTGATTCATTTTTACTAAAAAACTGAAAGAAGCCTCAAAAACTCGACTTCAATTACAAACTTTTACTTCTCGATCTAATTTGGACTAATCCCTTAGCAGGCAAGAAATTCCTACTAACTAGACAGAAAGTAAGTTTTCACTCGTTGCCAAAACGCTTAAGAACTTAATAAATAACATAATCATGAAAGCAAGTCTAATATACTAAACTTTTTGCTATCTATAGAATTCAAGGAAGGACTCGTCCACAGGGATATATTAGACACAATTTTATCTTACATTTATATCAAAGATTATTTTCAAGTATATGCGCAGAATTCAAGAAACGTACCGCCCATAAGGGTATATCCTATACAATCTTATCTTGTATTTTTGTCAGAAATTATTTTTAATGTTTGAACCCCTAACTTCATAGTCACATGAAAACAACTTTACTTGCTACTTCAAGACTTTCCTCGTGTTCAAATCATAAACAAGATTGATATTCAAAAATTGATTTTTCTTCAAAAGAAATCCAAAAACAATATTGACTCATGATACTTCAAATAAAATGAGATACACATAATATGGAGGCTATCCACCAACCATTCTTCAATATATACAAACATATCTCTAGAGTCAAAAGTTCACCATCCAAACTTAAAAAATAATGGCAAAAATCATTGGAAAAAAGCTTCATCATCATGCCTTAGTAATTCCATGTCCATATCAAGGTCATATAAATCCAGCAATCCATCTTTCCTTAAAACTTGCTTCAAAAGGATTCATCATCACTTTTATCAACACTCACTTCATTCATTCCCAAATAACAAAAGCCCAATCACCCGGGCTCAGGCCTGGGCAAGAGTCCAGGCCTGAGCCCGAAGATATCTTCTCTAAAGCTCGTGAATCCGGGCTTGACATACGTTATTTAACTATTTCCGATGGATTTCCTTTGGAATTTGATCGGAATATGAACTCGTTGCCATTTTTAGAGGGTCTGATAAATGGATTTTCGAGTCATGTTGATAAACTAGTTGCGGAATTAGTTAAAGAAGATTGTGTTCATCCAATTAATTGTTTGGTTGCTGATACTTTTTTGGTTTGGCCATCAATTATTGCAAAGAAATATGGGATTGTTAATGTTTCTTTCTTCACTCAGCCAGCTTTGGTGTTTGCTTTGTATTATCACTTGGATTTGCTTGAAGAAAATGAACACTTTGGCTCTCAAGGTACGTTTTACTATATGCGTTTCTTGAATCGAGAGTTTATTAGAAATATTGATTTTATTTTTTAATTTCACATAGATAGATAAGGATGGTGTATATTCCCTTGCTGGATCTCACTCAATGACGAAATCAGAATTATTACTAGGAATTTAAAATCTGAACTAGTCATATATATTAGTGAAAAGAAGTTTGATATTTATTATATATATTTAAAAAATTATTTTAACCATATAAATAGTATAATTTATCCTTGAAAAGGTTCATCCAAACCACTCTACTAAAGGAATAGCTTCGTCCCCGACCTCACTTATGAAAAATAATTTTTTTTATCTTATATTATTGTACGATTTTCGAATCACTCTTATCTTCGTTTTAGACATACATCTATACTGCTTGCTCTAGTTTTTTTTTGTTTTAGATGCAGATCTAGAATTTAAAAGTTATTATTTTTAAAAAGTTTATGTTTTCGCAAATCATAATTTTTCGATTCACTTTGTTTATCTTACTTTTTCCTTTGGTATGTTTTTAGAAGGAATTTTTTTTTTAACAAAGTTTTTATTTTAGTTTTTCAAGTGATATTGAGCTACAAAATTATAGAGCATTTTGCGTGATGTACTTGTTTTTAATTTAAAAATTATAATATTAAAAAATTTTATTCATTTTTTAAATTATATTTTAAATTAAAATTAAATAAATATACTGAAACGAGGGAAAGTACTTTATTTTCTTTCTTCTTGCTTGCTTTGTTTTTCTACTGATAAGAAAAGAACAAAACTCTCTCTGTTCTAGTTTGCGAGATAAGATCTTGATTTTGATATTTTTAATTAAAGATTTTAAGTTTAAGTTTATTAATTTGAATTTAAATTAGTAAAATTAAATGTTTTGTCATATGTCACTTCATTGTGTCATAGAGTGATGTCTTTATCACTAAGATTTATTTATTTTTCAACTGCACTCTCATTTAATTGTTTTCATTCTGAAGTTTTAAGGCATAGATTTATCAATCTCAGATGGATCCAAAGATTCATTATTTTTTTGGCTTTGAGTATGATGGAATAAAGTAAAATGGCTCATTAAACAGTCTGCGCTTCTTTCAATTGTGAAATGTCAGTTAGTCAATGCAACTTTTGACGCTCATCATGGGTCATCCGGAAACAGTCGCCCTATGTTTTTAAATATAGGGGTCAGACTGCGTACATCTGATCCCTCCTTACCCCGCAATGTGCGGGAGCCTTTGAAGAATTGAGGTAATGTTGTTGTTAGTTTCTTATAAAAAATAAATTTATATTAGAGAAACTGATTTTCTTTAATTATCCTTCAACAGAAAATCGCAAAGACCTTGTTGATTATATTCCTGGAGTAAAATCTATTGAATCAAGTGACTTGCCATCCCTGTTCCAAAATTCAGTGGTACACCAATTGATCTACAAGGCATTTCAAGATGTTCGAAAAGCTGATATAATAATAGCCAACACCATCCAGGAACTCGAACTCGAAACCATCTCATCAATTCAAGAAAATCACAATTTCTATGCCATTGGCCCAATTGTCTCCGCAAATTTCACTGAACTGACTATTTCGAGTAGCCTATGGTCCGAGTATGATTGCACCCAATGGCTCGACTCTAAGCCTCGTGGTTCGGTCTTGTACGTCTCGTTTGGAAGTGTGGCTCTTGTTAATAAAGAAGATATTATTGAATTAGCTCATGGACTTATGAATAGTGAAGTTAATTTCATTTGGGTACTTAGGTATAACGTTTTAGGTCAAGAGGAAAATGATATTTTGCCAGTTGGATATGAAGAAAAAGTGAAGGATCGAGGGTTGATCGTACCATGGTGCAACCAAGCGGAAGTTCTTTCACATTCAGCGATGGGAGGTTTCTTAAGTCATTGTGGATGGAATTCTATAGTAGAAAGCATTTGGTGTGGGGTGCCATTGATTTGTTCTCCACTAGTCACAGATCAACGTGCCAACAGAAAATTAGTGGTTTATGACTGGGAAGTTGGAATCAATCTTCGTGATGGGGAATCAATCACGAGAGAAGAAGTTCGTGATAAAATTAGATATTTGATGAACAGAGACACTTCGAGTAATTTGAGAAAAACTGTTGCTCAAGTGAAAGAGATATTTCATAACACATTAGCTATGAATGGATCATCAAATGTTAATTTTGATAAGTTTGTTGAAGAATTGAAGATGAAGATTAGTTTATCTTGAAAAGAATTTAGTCTTACTTAAAGGCACTGAATTCACATGAATTCAATAATTTTTATGTAAGATAGCTTCTCTACTTCTATAAGATAGCGATAAGAGCTGCGTACAATTTATCCTTTCTAAATCCCACTTGTGGGATATCACTGAGTATGTTATTGTTGTTGTTATGTAAGTCATGTACTTTATATTAACTCAATTGTGTTAAAAAACTTATAAATTTTAAATTTTGAATTTATCACTGTATCGAAAATCAAGAAACGAATAATTGGCATCATAAGCTTTTTGGGTTCTCAAGTTGGGCTAGGCTATTGCATAAGGTGATATTGATGATCCAGGATGGTTTAGGGGTAGTTTATCTAAATATACTATATTTAGAAAATTTTTATATTTATATAATTTTAATATAATTATATTATATGTATAATTTACTTTTAATATATAACACACATCTTTATCAAACAAGTCTAATAATTTTAATATATTTATAATACATATAAAATTATTTTTATGTGTAGTGCTATACATATATTACATGTATAATACATTTTTATTGGGATTGTTCGAAAACATGGTCCAAGTCCGATGAAAAAATGAAAAAAAAAAATTATGATGTCAAAATCTTGCATCCTTGTTACATATATATAGAGTTATTATACAACAACAA
>JAOTQJ010000111.1:2008249-2019489 GCA_025642045.1 Solanum sejunctum
TAAGTGTTTATTTGTTCTTAATAAGAAATTAAAAAAAAAGAACTTGAAATAAAATTTTATTTAAACAAAAAAATAAAAAATTTATCATTCTTGAAAACAGACGATGGTGGTTTTGTAGGGGTACCCGCTTGGGAGTGAAAATATAGAAGTCCCAGCGGCTCCTTGTTCATAAGACTGAACAAAGTTTCCAGCTTTGCAGAAGTTGGAACAAATCTTGAGAGATGCCTTCAATGGCGGCTAACAATTTTTCAAGAAACAGTCAAACAAAAGGGGACCTTTTTTCCAGGTATTTATTTTTAGTACTTTTTAGCATACCCCATTTGTTTAATTTACTTTTTATCCCTTGTTAGTTCAATCCAAGAAGCTTACTGCTTCTTTTTATGTTCAAAGGTTTGATCTTTTTGCCAGATTTCTGCTTTTTAGCATACCCTTGATTAGTTTTACTTTTATATTTTCTTGGTTCAATCCTAGAAGCTAAAAAATGCGTACTTTTGTGGGTATATAGCTATGTTGATAAACGCCTTTATGTTTAAAGGTTTGATTTTTTTGGCAGGAAGCAAAAGATTGAGCAACAGAGAAGAAATTTACCAATTGCTGCAGGTATTGTTTTAGTTGTTCAATTTGAACCCTTTAGTCTAATGTCTGCTCTTCTTTTCCAGCCTGTTATGAGTACTGCAGTGTGAGCTGTTTTTCAGTTTACTGATTGTTTTATAATAAGTTTTCTGCTATGAGTTGGCATTTTTAATTTAAGTAGTCCTGTAGGAAATTATGTTTTCTGATGGTTACAACTGATATATCTAGAGATTCTAGGGTGTTGTGTTTGCTCTGCTTGTGAGCTTCTTCACATTGCTGGTCCTAACCCCGGGAAAACTGAAAAAGGAGGAGGGTTACGGCAGGCTGACAGCCAGCAGAAACTTGCCAATTGATGATGAATCATCACATACTCTCAATTTGTTTGGGACTGAGACATAGTTGTTGTATTCTAGGGTGCTGTGGTTGCTCTGTAATGAAAAACAGGCATGATGCTGTGCGCAATTTCTTGAGAAGAGAGTGCTTGCATTTTTTTTCACTTTAATGTTATTTTGTTGTTAAGTTTTCATCTGTTCGGGGTTTTGGTTTTCTGTATTCTATAGATTTCATCTTACATGTGTTATTTGATTAACTCTAGTTGAAAGGAGGCTCGTGGAGGAAGTGCGGAATAATGAAACACTGATAATTGTTGGAGAAACTGGAAGTGGAAAGACAACTCGTAAGTACTTTGCTACACATCCTCTTATTAACTGACTGATATGCATCAGAAGCAGATTTATTTGTATTGCAGTACCTTACATAATACTTCAATGATGGTGGTCATTAATGATGTTGCATAGTGTCAGTTTTAAGGCCTTCCACGTCTTCAGTTAGTAAAAAGGATAAAAAGAATTATGCATATTGTGTCTTTCTTCTTTATCTGTTTGTTTATGGGTTGTCAGTCTTTTTTGAGGTGTATAAGGTGTCTTTCTTTCTGTTTTCCCAACTCAAGCATTAAAGAACTGGTGAAATTTTGAAGATTGCTGACATATGGTTCGTTGATTATTTGGTGAAAATGTAAAGGATGATGTACATGTGGATTTAGTATCACTACACTGTTTAATTTCTTAGAGTCTTTCTCTTTTTAACAAGGTTTCGAGGTGGCTGTTAAAATGAGGTATAGCTCTCTCGGGTAAGCATAGTAAATCTGAAGTTTTGTTAAGGAAGTCATCTGCGCACTATAAACTTTTGATCCCATAATTGCAAGCCAAGGTTGAACCTTACTCTCTATTGTTTTTCATTTTTGCTTATTCTTTTCGTTTTCGACTCTTGTTACCGATTTAGGGCATTTCTGACAGTTTGTTTGATGAGTGTGTTTGAGGATGAGAGATATGCAAGGGATTGACAGCAGGAAGAATGATAATTTAGAACAGGAGACCATACTTTTAGCAAAGTTTCTGTTAAGTCCAAGTAATTCTCACTAACTTGGTCTAGCCATAAACTGCGGAACTCTTGTGGTTGTTAGTGAGCGTTTGTGATCGGTCATAACTTCTTGAGTTCTGCACCTGAAAGTACTGGCTGAATTGTTGTCAGAGAGCTCACTCTGTTATGTCGGTTCCATATTTTGAGTGTGTCCAAATTATACATCCTGATAATGGTAATGAACTCATTTGTATTGTGCTACAAATTTTGAGATTATTCTTGGATGCTCGCTTTCCATCTCTCTCTCTCTCTGAAAATTTCCAAGCAACACAATTTATTATTCATTCTATAGAAATAAACACACTAGAATACTCCAAAAATTTAAAAATGCGTCTTGTGTATTATTCATCAGACAGATGTAGGTATGTGTTGCATAGTTTAGCTGCTATCTTGACATTCCTCAGGTTTATTTTGTTGTGGCCTATATCTTTGCAGAACTACCTCAGTATCTTTTTAAATGGGGATTTTGCCGCGATGGTGGTATCATTGGGATAACTCAACCTAGACGTGTGGCTGCTATCACTGTTGCTAAACGTGTTGCTGAGGAATGTGGCACTCCATTGGGTCAAAAGGTTGGATACGCTATTAGATTTGAAGATGTAACGTCTAGCCAAACAAAGATCAAATATATGACAGACGGTTTGCTTCTGAGGTAATAAGGGGAAAAAGGTTTGATGCATAACGTGTATGAGTCTCACTTTTCTGAAGAAAAAAAACAGAGTAATATACCCATGACTATGGACTTAATTGTTGCATATACAGGCATGTGTGGATAGATTGTTCATGTTCCTTATAGAGTTTACTTCACATCACATGATAGAGCTATTTATAATTATCTAAAGCTGTATCTGGAAGAATCAATTTACAAATGGTGAATGGCATGCTACTATTACAGGGAAGCATTATTGGATCCATACCTCTCCAAGTATTCTGTTATTATTGTTGATGAGGCACACGAGCGAACTATCCACACTGACGTATTGCTTGGATTGTTAAAGAATGTACAGAAAGCAAGGTTAAAATCTATTAACGGTCTGGTACATACTGATCATAATAATTCTAATAATGGGCATGCCTTGGAGGAAAGGATTGATAATCAGCAACACGGTATTTTGAGGCCATGTCAAGCGAATAAGTGCAACCCATTGAAATTGGTCATCATGTCAGCCAGTCTGGATGCGCGAGTTTTCTCAGTGTACTTTGGTGGCGCAAAAGCTGTTCATGTTCAGGGTCGGCAGTTTCCTGTCGATATATTCTACACACATAAGCCTGAGACTGATTGCATAGATGCAGCTCTGATCACTATATTTCAGGTTTTTACATTTATCTTGTTGCTTCACAAGTTAGGGTTTGAACTGATTGGATTTTCACAAAGGCGCAGCAGCTTAGTGCCTTTGTTGTTGCTTTCTCATAGTATCTTATTTATCAGCTCATAGCTTGATTTGTTACTACACCGGGCTTTTTACATGCCTAAGTTTAATTGTTTTATGTAACATTGGTTAAAGCTATAGTTTGTTGCTGAATGTCTTATTTTCTGTTCATTCCTTCCAACTTGTTTTGCTAGATACATCTAGAGGAGGGTCCTGGTGATATACTTGTATTCCTTACTGGTCAAGAGGAGATTGAATCCGTTGAGAGGCTTATCCATGAACGCCTCCGACAATTACCTGAATGCAATCGGAAGCTCTTACCTTTTCCCATATTCTCATCACTTCCCTCTGAGAAGCAAATGAGGGTTTTCATGCCTTCAAAAGCTGGACATCGTAAGGTTGATTTGTTTCTTTGGATAGCTTGTTTTTGAATTTTTGAGATGGATGTATTTACTTTTTGTCTGTATCTAGGGACTGGAGTTGCATTTAGATCTGTATGTGAAACTCGAGTTACATGAACTTTTGAATTGTTTATAAGATAACATAATAATTGTGTGTGATATCCTCTGTTGGGAAAAGAAAGTTACTCTAAACTTTGAAATCATCTTTCACCTTCTGTCTAAAAAAAACAAAAACTGAGTTGCAGTTCTTTTTAAAGGAATAAGCCACTTGCCAAAATATTGGGACTACTGAAAATGAAAATCATACTTGAAAACTAGGTTCATACACACTCCATTTCGTGAAAAAAAAAGGTTTCATTCATCTAGTTCATGAAACTTTATATGCTTTAATTGATATTCCACTGATTGTTTTATGAATTCCTTCCATTACTTTTACATAACATAGTACATATGAGTATCATCGTCCTAGAGACATCTGCATTTCACGTGGATCCTATGGTTTGTTTTGTATGGTTATGTGTCGAATGGATGTCACTTTGGTGTGTGGGTATTTCGTGTGGATTCTTCAAATACATCACAAAAACTGCAAGTGCCCTTTTGAGGTGCTGTATCGTTACGCTTTATTAGAGTCCGCGTAACATATATTAAGGGGATATATATGTCAGTTGGAGATAAATATATGGGTCAATTTCTCCAGGATATGTGCTTATGGGTGGTTAGTTGTAAGTGTTTTCAATGTCTTCTTTGTTTGATTGGGCTTATATCGGTGCATCCCTTTGTGTGCTAATTTTGTAAACTTCAATTTACACAATAAAATGTATGAATACTAATTCCTGGCTCAAAGAAGCATTCATTTAGTTATCTTCATAAGGGAAATAAAGTTTGGTTATGTGCTGGCTTGTAGCCTTGTAGTTGTTGCAATATGAGTTTAGCGTTGTGAATGTGGATTTCTTATTATTGGGCTATGTTTAATAGTGATGCTAACAAGATGTTGATCTAGTTTCTCTGGTATATACTTTGAAATGAAGTTTTCAAGGATTAATATTTGGTATTTGCTCTGAGTTGGCAAGCTATGTCCACTAAAATCAGATTTTAATTTTCCATTTTGTATTTAGGTGATACTGGCCACAAATATTGCTGAGACATCGGTGACAATACCTGGAATTAGGTACGTCGTTGATCCTGGACTGGTGAAAGCCCGGACATATGATCCTAAGATGGGAGTCGATTCATTAATCATTGTCACAACATCTAAAGCTCAAGCTCTGCAAAGGAGGTAAGGTTCTTGCAAATGCATTTAGTCTCAATACACATTGACTAGATTACCTCCTTTCCTGTACTAATTTTATTCAGGAGCATTTTTTGTCCAGCTTTTATAAAATATGGTGGTTTGGACCATAATTCCCCTCTTACTCTTTGCATTGTTCAAGGAAGTGCATATACCAATAAGGCCTCACATGCATGTCATATTCATATTTAACATGTGGGCTAAGAATATGTACCGGGATGTATCTTGTGCGTCGAAGATTTTCTTTTTAATCTTGGATATGTATCTTCCGCTTAGGTACAGATATCCTAGAAAAGGGCCAACATAATATTGATGAGATCAACACAGGAAACAGGAACATTGTAATTGTAAGCGTAATTGTCTTTTCAAAGCTGAGGAATTGTATAGGGGGATTCTTTTTCTTTTATAAATAGAAACTTAGAATTTTTAAGGTGCAATAAATAGAAGCTGCTTATTCTTTCCATCTGTCTAATATTTGGTGGGAAGAGTTATCCGGTAGTTGTATTGGTGGGAAGTAGGAGGTACCCCCCTGGAATAATTCAATAGCGTGCAAATAAGAAAGGAGACAAACTTAAACCTAAAAACTTCTGCGTGCAGCCTTTGAAGTAAAATCCATGGGAGGATGGTGATTGAGAAGTTGAACCAATGCAGTAGGATTTATATATCCAGGAGTTAAATGTATAGTGGACCTTTACTTGATTTGGTTATTTTGTGTGCTAAATATCAGATCAAGGGCTAATTTCTTGAATTTTATAGTGGACGCGCAGGACGTGATGGACCTGGGAAATGCTATCGTTTGTATCAAGAAAGTTTCTTTGAGAAACTTACAGATTCTACATTACCCGAGATTAAGAGATGTGACCTCTCGAATGTTGTATTGCAGCTCAAGGCTCTAGGCATTGATGATGTCATCAACTTTGACTTCATTGAAAAACCAGACAGGTAATTACCCCAATGAGAGACAAGTTTTTCTGTGCATTTTGCAGATATATGCGGACATGATGCCTTTTCTTTGAATTCTTTATCCCCAAGATTGTTCTTTTTTCATGACTTAAGTTTGTGTGGCACGTGTTTGACCATTAATTGGCATATATCTCTAGCATGGTGGTACTTTATCATTTCACTACACATATTTTACTTAATTACTTATCTAAACCATTTCATATTTTGTTAAATTCATTAAGCACAAAGGAGAACATCCTTCCTATTTACTTAATCTGTGTAACTGGAAAACCTGCGTTTTCCTTGTGAAACTGATTGAAGCATCATCAGCTACTGTTGAAATCTACTTATTTGCTGGAAAGTCCTTGTTTTTTATAAAAGCATCTTATGAAATACCCCCCCCCCTCCTTACTAAGTCATCCATTGTTGGTTAGAAGAGGAAAAACCAGTAATATACTCGATAACGGCCTAACATTTGTGCTGCCCCTTACTTAATGGAGCAGAACGTTGCACCACCTACGTGCATTATCACATTACGGATGATGCAGTCATTCAGTGCTGGGATTTTGTCGTGCAATAATTGTTTTCATCCTTGATTATAATTTCTTCCGTGATTCTCTTTGAACAGGACTGCTGTAGTCAACTCATTGTGGTCTCTCTACTTGTTGGGTGCTGTAACAGAAGATAATAAACTTTCAGATGTTGGACATCAAATGGCCAAGCTACCCCTTGATCCAGTCTATTCTAAGGCTCTCATTGTTGCTAGCCAATTTGGCTGCTTGAAAGAAATGTTGCTCTGTGTTGCAATGCTTTCAGTGGAATCTATTTTCTATGCACCACGTGAAAAGTTGGAAGAGGTACTCCTTTGTGTTGCTCGTTGTTATTCATACCTGCCGAGCCCCCACCCCCACCCCAAAATTTCCCTTTCCCCTTTCTGTCTGTGTTGAAATATTTCCTTAAAATTTCTATTTGATGAAAAAAGATTAGCTTATTAGTAGGTTAGTATGATTTTTTGTGAAGTTGTGTGCAAGAGGCCTACATGAAAACATCTCAAGGAGTTCCTATCTATGCTGAAATATCTTGTGTGCTTAACATATAGTTAATGAACTGTGGTGCACTTGCGGAAAACTCCTTGCCGAGGGCCTCTGCACCCCGGGGATTAGTCAGGGCTCAAAGAGACTTGGACCCGGTGCAAATCAAAAAAATATATAGTTAATGCTAACATGTTCATTGGACACAGTTCTTTCTTACTGTAAGTCCAATGAATGTCACAAATTGTTTTATTTAGTGCTTCCAACTGTTAAGATAGCATCCTATGGTGACCTATTTTTATTTAAAAGAAAAAAATACTTCTGCTGGAGGCCATCTTCGTCATCATTCATATATAAAAAAGATACTTTTTCTGATAGTTAACTGCGGTGTTGCTTGGTGAGAATTCTCTTGTTCTTCCTCTTAAGCGGCCTTATTGGTATAAGAAACTTTAGTTTGTGTTGCCACTCCGCAAGCAATGTACCCTGCTTCCTTTGTCAATATTGTCATGATAAATTAGGTAATAAGTTCCTCCAGCTCTTCTATCTCCCAGCCATGAGAAAGCTTCCAAGGCTAATATCCCACAATATCCTGCTATTGTCCATCCCACCATGTAGAAAAAGCTTAAAGATAATTATTATGGAGAAATGTTAGGAGATCTTTGGTGAACCATCTGATGGGCCTGGATTTAAAAGCTTTGCAGTTTGGCTGGTGATAAGTAAGCTGTCTTGGTTAGGATCTTCTATTCTTGTCAGTTTTCTGGGCCTTGAAAGTCGCGCATTATAATATTGTCTGGTATGAGATTAGGAGGCGCATTACTTATTAAAAGACATATTGTATGGCATGAGCTTGGGGGCGTCATAATAAGCAGGATCGAGTTTTATGTTGAGTTGCAGTTCTTTTATTTTTGTTGGATCTTGTATTCATTTAAACTTTTAGTCAACTCTTAAAATTTTCGTTTTATCCTTAATGAAATGATTCTCAACCACGCAAATATCTAAGAATGATTTTAGATCACAAGTTTCAAAAGTCTTCTGTTTTTTCTTAAACATCGTGCCAAGTCAGAAGGTGCCACATAAGATGGGACGGAGGGAGTACTAATTTTGGCATCTAATATAAGTAGAAAATACTCTGAATAATTTACTTATTTTCTCCAGTCACGAAACGCTCTGAAAAGTTTTGCAAGTCCAGAGGGGGATCATCTGACGTTGCTTAATGTATACCGAGCTGCTGATGAGTTCTTTCAGAAGAACAAGATGGTAAATAGTGAAGAAAAAGCTGAAAAGAATCTTAGAAAATGGTGCAAGGATAACTATATCAACAGTCGCTCTCTAAAACATGCTCGTGATATCCACAGGTGGGCATTATGTACTTCCAACTTCTGCAGTTCCTTTTGATAAATGTTGTGTTCTTATGTCCATGCTCATCATATTTCACTGTTCTACGATGTATTTACTTCTCATTTGCTTGAGTCCTTGTTGAGCATGTGAAAAATCTAAAGCTTTCTACTTATGTCACAGTCAAATTCTGAGGAATGTTGAACAGATGGGTCTTCGCGTCACTTCTTGTGAAGATGATATGCTTCTCCTCCGCAGATGCCTTACTGCCTCGTTTTTTCTTAAAGCAGCTATGAAGCAGCCTGATGGTACATACAGGTAAAGACTTGTAGTTCTATCTGTCCAGCATCAATCAGTGTACCTGTTTGGATTTGTATGACATATTATCTATTCGTTCGCGTATCTGACATTCATTTTAACATCTACTGGCAGGGTCACGTTAAGTGGTATGATTGTGCAAATACACCCGTCTTCTGTCCTGTTCCGAGCCAAGCCAGAGTGTATAGTTTTCAATGAACTTGTCCATACTAATCATAGTTACGTTCGTAATGTTTCTAGAATCGATTACTTGTGGCTCGTTGAGCTGGCTCCCAACTTGTACGCTCTGCAAGACTAAATGTGTTAGAACTGCCATATTATTATTTATATCGATAAGATATCCCTTCCTTCAACAAAGTGTAATTCCGTAAGTGGAATTTGAGGAGAATGAGTTTCCATTAATTTTGGATGGAGCCAAAGATTCACTATTTTTTGGCTAAAGCAAAATGACTCTTTAAACTGTCTGCGCTTCTTTCAATTATGAAGTAGCAGTTAGTCAATGCAATTTTCGACGCTCATCATAGGTCATCCAAAAATAGTCGCACTGTGTTTTGAAACATAGGGGTCAGGCTGCGTACATCCGACCCTTCCTTATTTCGCAATGGGTGAAATTTTTTGAGACATTGGGGTAATGTTGTTATTGTTGTTGTTTGAGAAAAATGAGATGTACGCAGATCTTTTCCTTATTTTGCAGGCTGAAGTGAAACAACTTCGTTCATTCTCGAGGGCCGTGTTGATAATTGTCAGAGGATTGGACTCAAGTTATAGTACTCAAAGGTGACCATGAAAGTGAACGTCAAAAATAGTAAATTTGAAAAATTTATTCTGGCTGGCGGTCAATTAAGATGGAGAACAATTATAAAAGTGTAATTTGTCTCTCCTCTATTAAACCAAGTTAAAAATTATATTGACATGGTAAATAATTTTAAAATAGTTGGCGTGAAAAGCTCAATTGTTTGAGTAGTTATATTTATTTTACGGTAATTTTTGCAACTTTCAAGAATTGAAATTCATTAGATTCTAAACTTTGTCGTGGTGTTAAAAAAAAAACCCATATAATTAAGCAATTTTGATATCCAGAAAAAAAAATATTCCTCAACGTCCAACAAAATATAATCATAAAATAAATTTGAAAATACGAAGTATCCAGATATTTTGAAACTATAAGAATATTATGAAGAAATATAAAATGGAGATGAAATGAAAGGAATGCAAGCCGTTGAGGGAATTGGGACCCCGCGATTTCAGCAATCGTCGGTGATTGAATTTTGTATCATTCAAAATTATATTATCAGAATTTGGACCTAAAAAATACGATCACATTAATAAATCGAAAAAGAAAAACTAAACTACACTAGAAAAAAGTGAATGACAGGATAAGCAAGAGCAACACATACCTTGGATTTGATTGGGGTCTACCTGATCTTCCAGACCTTGGGTACCAGCAGGATCAATGTTGTCCAAAATTATGTTATCAGAATTTGGACCTAAATTTTAAAAGTAAATTGTTTTCAATTAGAGTAAGATGATATTTTTTTGGGAACAGATCAAAAAGGAAAGAGTGTCACATAAATGGGACAGAGGGAGTAAAAATAATTAAACATTGTTTAGCAAAAGTTTAAAAGAATCAGTTGTTTATTTCATATAATTACATGTTGTTCAGCAAACTACTAATCAAAAAATTTTGGTCGGTACCATTTTTCAAAACAAAACATAAAAATATGTTATATGCCACAAGTATTGGTACTATATGCTATAAATATTATCTAAACATCTTTAATATGCTGGTTCAATAGAAATTAAATATTCACGGGGAAAAAGAATACACTCAAGAAAACCTCGGGATAAAAAATTGAGATAGTTATGGACCATAAGCTATAATTGAGATAGTTATGGACCATAAACTACTCAGACTTCACTGAGGCCCATAACTACCCACACCCAATCAAAAAAGATCCCCATCAAAAAACATGCGTATTGAAAATCAAGCAAAAATAAAACACAAGGGGTTAAAATCATACCTTCATGGTCTTCAATGGAGTGATCCTTCATATCCAGAAAAACGTTGAAACTATAAGAATATTTATCATCAATAGTTTTGATATCAAGAAAAAATATATATTACTCAACATCAAACAAAATACAAAGTATCAAAATATGTTGAACCAGTAAGAATATTTATATCAATTCATACATGTAGATCAATACAACCATATACTTATGTTGACACTGTTTTTGGATTTATTTATTATAGTGTATACTTATCTTGAGAAGTATCTTGATGAACGGAGTGTTTCGATTGTATTTGGATTTATTTATAATAGTGTTTGATATCTTCTCTGGAAACAACCTCTTTATGTTTTTAAACATAGGGGTTAGGCTTCGTAAATCCGACCCCTCCTCACCTTGCAATGAGCGGGAGCCTTTTAAGACACTGAAATATGTTGATGATGAATGTTTGATATCTTCATAGTTTAAAATTACTGACAAAACTACTAACAATAACGATAGCAAAATAAATCTTCTATAGCTTTCTATTTTCTTGTCTGAACTCTTAATTCAA
>JAOTQJ010000111.1:2019589-2034752 GCA_025642045.1 Solanum sejunctum
ACAAAACTACTAACAATAACGATAGCAAAATAAATCTTCTATAGCTTTCTATTTTCTTGTCTGAACTCTTAATTCAATACTATTAATAATATTGATATATTTTTTGACTCCAACTTTTTAGCACATCATCTTGGTTAAAGTACAAAACATAACTAATTGAAAATAACACAAATTTTTGAAAATATATTTACCTAGCAATATTATTATTCATATATATTTGTATTACTAAGGCTTAATTCAATTAATAAATATTAGCCATTTATTTGCAATGGAATCTGTTATATAGATTTGTATAAAATTTTATTTACTAATATAAAAATGTGAATAATTTAATTCAAAATTTAATCTAAAATAAATCGTAAAGTTCATTATTAATCACTTAAAATTTTTTTGGGCCTAAAACACACTTCAGAAAAAATACAAACACAAGCTTGATATACTTTAATGTGTTAATGTGAAGAAAAAAAAAAGTACTTCTATCAATAATTATAACAATAACAACAATCACAAATTCAATGCAATCCTACAAATAGAATTTCAGACAATAGAATATACGTAAATTATATTCCTAACTTGTGAAATAATAAAATCATTTTCGATAAATTAACGATTCAAAATGGAAGTATTCCAAGCAAGATTATAGGAAAAGAGACAACAAAGAATAAAATACCAAAAAATGCAACAATATGGTAGTGCACATCGAAGAATAAGAAACAATGAGACAACTAAGTACTATTACTATAAAAAGAAAAAGAAGAACACTCTGCTCCATAAACTTAAATACACTCTCGAACTTGACACAAATTATTCATTTCATCTCTAAACTATTAATAGGCTTAAAAATACCCATTAGCTTCATGTTTCTGTAACTTATTAAATTTTGATTTGAAATTTTGTAGAGGTTCATTTGCTGCCATATTTTTACAATCCCAAAATCTTCTTACGAGATTGTTATCCAACTATGAAATTTTTAATGTTGCTAGAAGTCTACATTGACAAAAAATAATCATAAACAAACTAGAAAAAGAAAGAGAATCAAACAATTAAAAATGAGAATGAAAAAATATATAGATTTTGCTTTGAGGTCACTATTAATGGAGGAAAGGTTAAATATGAAGAAGAAGGGTATTCTAGTAGTTGGTAATTAAAATTGAAGAGAAATTTTCTTTCTTTTTTTTTTTTAAAAAGAAAAAATAAGGTTGATGTGGTCTTTTTTTAACCTATCATGCGTTTTAAATAAATTGTACTCACTTGTTATGCCTGTGGTATGGGAGCGGTGTCTCTAAGCTTACTTTGCCTTGTTATGCCATGTGGTATGAGAGGGGTGTCTCTAAGCTTACTTTGCCAAGTTGAAGGTGTTTTTAAGCCTATCAATAGTTTAGAGATAAAATTAGTAATTCATGCCAAGTTCAAAGGTGTATTTAAACTTAGTTCGTCAAATTGAGGGATGACTTTTAAGTCTATTAATAGTTTAGAGATGAAACTAATAATTTGTGCCAAGTTCAAGAATGTTTTTAAGATTTCTCTCTTATTATTATTAATAATAATATCACATATTAATAAAAATTTAAATTTGACATTTTGTAATTTATTTGGTTTATTAATATGGCCTCTAGAACACCTTATGCACACCTCAACTATGCACAAGGTGCCTACAATCTCCACTAGCACAAATATCGTGTATCTCTATCACATGATATTTATGTCCCCGGAGGAATTTGATTGCGAGACCTCATCATTATCAATCTTATTTATTGATCACTAGATCGCATCATTGATTGCATAACATTACATTACATGTAGGTTACACAAACTAAAATGATAAGTCTTGGGGGGATGATTTACGTAAAGGGAAGAAGATTTCTGGTGTCAGCAATCCCTTGCAGTTAAGAGACGGAGTCAACATTTGAAGTTTACAGGTTCTAAACTTGCCATCGAATCCGTATCTCGTTTAAGTTACTGCGTTTACAATTACATATTTATACAAGTTCTAAACAAAAGCTACTGAATTCATCTGAACTTGTATCTAATATTGTAACTCCGTTCTTGATAGCTGGTGAAATTGAGTAGCCTGATCAATTGGCATCGATCTTATTGTCATCTTCTGCTACACTTAGATCACTCTAAGCAAAGCCACTGACCATCTAAAAAATCAACTCGACTTTTGTTTGAACGGAAGGAAAAAAAAAATGAACTCAATAACATAAGAAGATGGTGAAATGAATCCCCTACTGCTCTCTATTTCCCTACCTGAACTCTTTCACTTTGGTGCAGTTTTGGTACTGTTTTTCAGCTCCCGTTCTTCTCACCACGCCCTCTGTCCAAACTACGACACCACCTGTTTGGCGACCAGCATGCTAATGGACCACAACGGACAGAAGTTCCGAACAGGATTCTTCTACAAACGCTGAGAAGTAAATTAAGAAAATAAATATTGCTAGTGATAAACTGCAGGACAGAATATGAGAAGTCAGAGATACAATTCAGAGATAAACACTTCTTGTTAAGCAACGACGAAAAGAATTAATTACTTAATAGCTCCCTTGACTGCACAAGTAAAATTTTTGAATTGTTAGAATGAAATTTACCTCCGGGAATTTCTTTCTAGTATAATCCACCCTCTTGGCAACTATCTTAACCAGAAGGCGAAGATTTTAATAGCAGTAATCTGTACATAGGAGCTTCACGGTCTATAACATGTTGCTCCCAGTCCGAACGAATGCCAAAGGGATTTTCCTTCAACCATCCATCTTGGTGACTTGTGCTATCTTCACAATCATGCATTACTCTGAGCTTGCCCTGGCCATACTTCGTAAATTCTTCTTTCATTCTGACTGCAACTTCTTTTACATCAGATTGGAGAAATACCTGTGTTTAAGATAACAGGTCTGTATTAGCACTCCTTGCTCAGGAAATAAATTTATGTCCGTCTCACGTAAAATATATCAGCTCAAGCTACTTTTGGGTATCTGATGAAGAATATGAATGTTGACAAAACAAGAAAAGAAGGTGAATTCATGGAGGCTTTGTTGGTTGATTGCGCCGCTCCTTCAAGGAAAATGAATCTCAAAATGTATGAATTTGGACACTGGATTAAATAACACCGAGAGTAATACATGTATTAGTTTCCCTAATACATCCTACCAAATGACTCCTAGTCTTGAGCGTGAAGGGGACGAGAGCGTTATAGAGTGTCCATCATTTCTTTGATCAATCTCATCTTGTGGGCTAATTTTTTGGATGGGATTTAAATCCAAGGTCCACTTCCTTAACCATATCTATCATTTATGTTACTATTTGAATCATGTCAAAGTTTCGTTGGTTATTCAGTGACACACATAGATTAACAATTCAATAAGAGACGCATAGCACCAAAGAGCTGAATTTATTATACCTTCCCATCACAAGCCAGCAAGTCTGCTATCGCTTCAACTAATGATCTCTGCACCATCCTCCATCGGTGTTCTGCTTTATTGAAATCTGGATTTGGACACTGCAGTGGCAAGGAAGGTTGTATTAGTGGTAAACAAATTTACTTTGTCCTTTCCATCTTTAATGTAGGACCACACAAGAATAAGTATAATAACCATGTTTTCATAATTGCATATTTCCCTAATATTATGATTTTACGCTTTCACCATGACAAAATCTTTTAAAATGGCTTATGTAACAGCAAGCGCTATGCTCATTCTCAACAACAACAACAACAACACACACACAAAAAAGCACGTGCGATGCTGTAAAAAGAAATACTTCATATTGGCAGTTGGCTGTATGGGATTAAAGAAAAAATTCTTCATATTGTTAAACTAGCAAGTACTATGTTCCTATTTGTTAAACTTCATCAGTCTTTTGTTTTGGTTCGCATTATTGTTTAAGTTTGTGTCTGGATTTCAACACCAACAAAGATGAATCACGCTCTCTGGACATTCACTGCAGTAGGAAATAGCAAGTTAAAGGCAGTTGGTTCATTCGACAGTTTTGAAAGACTGCTGAATCTGTAGCTTCTACTCAATCTACAATATAATGTGACTCGATTTATCTAGGAAACATACTTTTTTTGGTCAGGTCCCAGGAAGAACACTGTACCACCCTAAAAAAGTACTCACTCAGACCTCCGTTTAAAAAAGGATGTTCCTTTCCTTTTTTGGGCAACTTTTTAATTTCAACTTTTTCCATGACATGTTTTTATGACCACAAGATTTAAGGATATTTTGGTACATTTTAATTTAAGACCACAAGATTCAAGTCTTCTTTACTTTATTAAACTCCATGCCAAGTCAAAACCAGACAAACAAATTGAAACAGAGGGAGAACCTAAAAAACAGTATCTAAAAGACAACAAAGAATAGACACAATACTAAATATATGCCAAACTTGATTGTTCCTTGTTAGGAACAAGTAAGAAATTACACGGCCAGCCTTGACCATGGCATTTTGATATGTATCTTAGATTCTAGTCAAAAGATGCAACAAAATGCTACCTACCTGAATGGAGACGAGCACCAGGTCACCAGGGTAACTAGAAACAATGGACCGGAATGTTGATGTGGCATTTGTTGCTATGAAGTATCTAAGAACAAAACATAAAAGAAGAAAACAGAAAATCAGAACACATAAAATACAACTATGTTGCTCGGACTTTTCAAAAATGTCAAAGGGCGCATTTTGATACTCCAAAAGTAGCACATTTTGGAGAGTCCAATACGGGTGCGGCAACAACTTTGGAGAGTCCGAGAAACATAAAAATTACAGCTATCTGCTGCTATAATACAAGTGCAATGATTATTGCACACGATTTTAAGGCAGCTACTGTGACAATTTTCAACAACGTATTTTAGGAGATTAATGTTACTGAACTCATATTTCATTGTTGTTTATTATGTACTTTATTCCCCCTCTCTGTTTGCTACTAATATATCTGTTTGGCCCAACGTAAGAATCTGAATGCTCCATGATGAGAAAGACTGCACCGTATAAAAACCATAAAAGAGTGTAAGGTATAACAAGTTAATATGTTTTCTTATCCTATGATGCTATGAATTAAACGTCCTTACTATCCCCAAAAACATAACTTCAAATCTAAGTAATTTTTTACATTTTGAAACAAAGCGTCAGTACCTAAATTTGCATGAAAGTATGTAACATCATTAAGTCATGGTAAGATGGTTTACTGAAAAATTTCTAAGTTATTTGTGGTCTTCATACCTTACATGTTTATTACCAATTAGTTGAGGTAGTATGAAGCATGAAGAAGAGGCAAGATGTCCGTGATAAAAGTGAAAATCCTTTGGGGTGGGGGCGAAGGGGGGGGGGGATGAGGAAAATGTAAGAATCCCCCGAATCAATATCTTGAGAGGAAGACAACACAAGTCAATTGGAAACAGAAGTGTAAACCAAACTGTTTTACATTGTCAGTGGGCCTATATATATTTGGAACACATTGACAACTTAAAATAGTTGCCTTATACTGGGAACAATTTGGGATGCTCCTTCGGAGAATTCCAATCATGTGCATATCTTATAAAGCAATTACATAGAGAGGACAACACATACCCATTTGTCATGCCAGATTGAGAAACATGATCAAGACAACGTCTCACTAACTGGGAAAATGCAAAGCCAAAATTGGTAAGCTTAGAACAGGAAGCAGCAAAGAAACATTCTGCAAAAGACTAAACCTTTTCATTTATGTCCATTCCAAGAAAGTTCCAATCCTTCCTCATCTTTGCCATTCTGAACAGAAATAAGCCGTTGCCTGTAATTTTATGATTTCGACTGTGAGAACTAAGAACTAATTGTGTCCTTAAATGCTGCACAACAGCGCTGGTTTTGATAATTTAGCTAAAGCTAAAAAAATGGAAAAATAAAACTAAAAGTTCATTTGTTAACATAAGGTGGTTATTTCCCTCTCACTATATGTCGGACTTCCTTTTTACTATACAGAAATCAATCAACCGAGAAAGGACTATATGTCTATGACAGGTTTTTTAACATATACTCTCTACATTTTTCAGTTCTATGAAATGGTTCTAATACCAACAATGTTACATAGGAATAAAAATCGGGATTCTAAGGCTCAATATATCAGCAGAAGTGTTGTAGCATACAAATTTAAGATGAGTTTGGTCATTTAAGATCAGAAATGATCACATCCAATAGAAAGTCCAAATAGCAAGCATAGAGGATAACTTGAGAAAGGGTCGCTTGAGATAATTCAGTAATGTCCTCCACAGACCTCCAAATTCACCCACCCGTAGTTGTGAAACTACGATGATTGAAGGTTTTAAGAAGGAACAAAACAGACGTAAAATCATACAGAAGAAGATTGCTTCAAAAAACCAATGATTTCTCGAAATCAGAGCATTACGAAAAATAGAACAAAAGGAAGAAAAGATCCATATAAGAGACACAAACTAGTTAGGATTAAGGCCATTTTAGTTTGTTTATATTATGTGCATGTTTGTTAAATGTTTAGATATTTGCACGTTAGTAGAAAATTAAAACTTCTGTGAATATAGAATCCTAACTTTTATTTAGTGGAGTGAAACAGGTCCAAAAAGAGTGAAATGAACATTGATGATTTATATGGCCAACCCCAACTAGCTCGCGATAGAAGTAGCTCTTTTGAATAATCCTGGTGTCTGAGCCAGCTTGGGCGCACCATGTAGTGAAATGAACATTGAAGATTTATATAACCAACTCCAACTAGCTTGAGATTGAAGTATACTTGTTCTTGTTATTGAAGGTCTAGCACAAACATTGTGTGTAATAAAGTACAAGGCTGATTTTCATATTTATAAAATATAGAAACTAGGGGCTATAAGCTTCCTTCACGAGTATTCGGGAACCAGTAGATTCATTGCTCACAAATGACTACACACAGTCGAACCCAAATACTTTGATAGATTTATAAAAAGATTGAATCAGGGAAAAGAGAGATTTACCACTTCCTACATCAACAACAAGAGGTAGGGTTGTATTGGAATATAAAGCATCCCAATTCAACACAAATGGGTACGCCTGCACAAACGCCAAACACCCAATCAGTTCTGAGGCTAACACTCATCTACTGGTAGGCGTACTTCATATATTAGGAAGCATGTTCAAGTCAAAGTCCACGTGAATGATCAGCAGCATTTCAATTGAGTATTAAAGTACTTAGAAGACCGGAAAAGGGGTAAAAAAAGGTGCAATGTATGTCATGCAGTTATACAGAAAAGGAGTCGGGATGAGGGAAAGTTGGTTAGTAGTTCCTTCGTGAGGAATTAAGACTCCAACACCTTGCATCTAAGTAAATATTTCCCAACATATAGGATTCTACCTCCCCAGCTGGTACACTCCACTTCACAAAAGGATAGTCGTAATCTTTTAATTACATAACATGTGGCAAATGTTGCAAACATTGGTCAAGATGTGAACGGGAGGGGTTAATCCACAAGTGGGGTATGGGGAGGGTACAATGCACACAAACCTTACCCCTACTTCATAGAGATAGAGAAACTATTCCAATAGATCCTCGGCTTAGAAAGCATAGTAAAGCTGTTTAGGGATGGGAGGGGGTGTTGATGAGCTTATTTATTCTCGAATCGTTTCCTATTGAATGAAATCTTTGTCCTTATCCATGTATCTACCTCGTTATCTCTATTAACACAATTTCCTTGTTCTATCTAGAAAACTTGAGGAAGCTGGACATAGAACACATCATTTTAAAATTCTTTAATGATGTGTTATGGGATTTTAAAATTTCTTCAACACAGCATGTTGAGTTACAAAAAGCTTACTCTATCTAGGGCCAAGAGTCCATGAAGCTTTCTCCCTTTCAGAAATTCCCAGACAATGGAAGCATTTTCAATCATATCAGCTGTTAGATGGCTTGATTTCCCAACAAAAGTCTCACATGCTTGTTTGCCAACCACAATAAGATCACGGTTCTTTTGACTGAGATTATAAAGCATCGCAGCTAATTTGGATGCTCCAGTAGATTCTTGATGTGATGAGCTGAACTTTACAGCTCCAATCCACAAAATTTTCTGAAAAACAATGAAAGCATACTTCTCAGCAAACATATTGTTTCCACAGAACAGAATGTACGAAAAATAAAATCATCTTATTGCGTGAAAGCAACTCTGCAATAATTGCACCAAGTTATATCATAAGATGATAGAAATTCTCATAGCCGGAAGAAAAGAACTGAGCAGGTAATTTGAAATATTTGGATTAGATTTTATTACCTTGTACCGAAATCGAAGCTACTAGTTATCTTTTAAATTCAGCTTCCAGAGCAAGCATGTGTAAGGAAAAGATGTGAAAATGTAAAATAGAGAATAGCAGTAAGACATCTACAGTTGCGGTAACACGGTCACTACAGCACCACCCATGAAGATATTTGTAGGAAAGAAGACTTCATAGGAGGAAAAAGGAAAGAATAGGCACAATAAATAAACCCCGACGAACAGGAATAGTTAGCATGATATACTTGCGGCACACATGTACTACTGCTGAAGCAGTTAATTTAGTTAGTTTTGATACCAATTCTATAGATGCAAATGAAAGGTAAAAGCTACCATCGGAATCATGCATAAGAGAGATCCTATGAACTCATGGAAATAGTCAAAATAGACCAAACGGTGGCCTCAAATTGAGCAAGCACTTTTAGTTCTAACCTACAACAAGGAACTTCAGAGATTACCTTGCATCTCGAAAGCACGGCGATCATTTCCTCCAATGTATTAGGTCCAACATCAACAGGTTTCCATCCTAAGGAAAAACAATTAAAATCCTTAAACATAGAAACTATCATCCCAATGGTAAATACTAGAAAGATATCCTCAAAACATTCATAAACAAAAGTAGCTTACGCTCACATAAATGGAATTCCTTAAATAAGGACCAAATTGTCAGAGAGGAATAAGAATTATCATTCACCAAATGTACAACAATATGGTACTCTTTCCGTTTCAATTTGTTCATCTTACTTTCCTTTTTAGTCCACTTTAAAAAGAATGTCTCTTTTCTTCTTCTTTTTTTTTTCGGGCAACTCTTTACTTCTAACTTTACACATGTTAGGACCACAAGATTTAAGGGCATTTTAGTACATTCAACATATCTTTAATTTATGACTACAAGATTCAAAGGTCTTCTTTTACTTTTTTTTAACTCAGTGTCAAATCAAAACCAGACAAACTAATTGAACAAAGGGAGTATATAGTTTCACTTTTTTGAATTGTTCAGCAATCTCTTGTCCATTTAGTCCTCAATCTAGCAAATGAAACAATGCAGACCGTGGGGCTAGGTTGAAGATTAAGAGTTTCAACTTTACCATCCATGATATGCTTAGCAGGAAAAATCTTCATCTGTGACGGATTATGATCATTGAGGCACAAAAAGTCTTTTGGTAATATGATTTGTACTCCTCTTGCTTTTGCAGTTTCAACTAGAACATGGGCTGTCTCTAGTGATTCTTGTTCCACCAATTCCATAGGAACAGGTAATCCAAATGCATGCATTATTTGAAATGCAGCATCTCCAACAAACACTAAACCGTCACATCTAGATGCCAAAAATTGCAAGGCTGCTGCTTTCCCATCGAGATTAGCACCACCAATCTGCATTGCATCATAAATTATAACGTACAATATGTGAACCAAAACGTCCTTTTCTCATTTGAATCAAGAACCTGAAAAATACTTAAAAAAGATTCTCAGATGCATACTATTGCAAAATAGGGCCTTTTGTTCATCTCGATTATCTTCTTCAGTTGAGACATTCCCTCATCAAAGTGAAATCCAGCAATGGAGGCATAGCAGAAGCTGGTAATACCAACATTTGATGCAAGAATCTTATGTGATTGGAAAAATGCATCATTAACAAAGATATCTACGGCAGATGATAGGCGTCGTGCGAACTCTGAACAATTGGCTTGCTCCTGCTTAAACTGAGAAAGGTTCTCAAGAAGAAGGATGTCAGATTTATGTCTGCCTTCCATCAGGGACTGCTCAAGACCAGAACCAAGCTCCACTGGTATGACTTGTAGTTCAAGTTCCGACGATAGAAAATCTGAAGAATACGTTATCCAGATCAATTGAAGTCCATTTAAAACATGATTTGTGAACAATAAAAATAAAAAATAAAAAATAAAAACAGAAGAAGAAGTGTATCAAAGCAGGACCTTAATCAATGGCTAGAATATTGTGCCTACATCAGTTTTTTCATAGTATCGGGAGCTAAGCATAAGTTCACAGCAGTGTTGTCAAAGGCACGCTTAAGCCCTGAAGTGAGACTCAAAACATGTTGACAAGAGGGAGTTCCTCGGATGATGAGCACCCCTCACTTCCAACCCAAAGGTTGTGAGTTCGAGTCATCAACAAAGTAAAAAGGGTTGGAGCTCCTTGGGAGGGGTCAAAAAAAAGGCTCAAAACATGTTGAGCACTTCAACTCGCTTAATCTTCAATGTCATCATCAAGGCTCTAAGACAAACTTTTCCTTGCAAATGAGCATTTCTAAAGAGGCGACACTAAATAATTGATATTTCATTTTATCATTAAAGAAAGTTCAATTTCTTTGTCCATATGTTTGTTATTCATACATACAGTCTTGGACTAAACAAGCAATTTGTATTTATTTTCTCCATTTGCGTTTTTTTTTTAACTAAAGCTCACACTTTAGATGCACTTAAGCCCCAATGGACCTAGAGCTTTTTCTTAGCATTTCGTTTTTGATAACACTGGTTCACAGATGGGGAGAAGCAGCATGAACAATAAGTGAAATGTAAGAAATTTGTAAACCTGCAATGTATTCCAATTCGAGAAGCTGTGAGTCAGCTCTCAGACTCCAGCTACTTATTAGAATTAATTTTGCCCCAGCTTTGTGTAGAAACTTGATGGTTGCAATTACACCAGCTGCTGGAGATTGCTGTTTCTTTTGCTCCCTTAGCAGGATGGTCAAATCCAATCTGACCATGACAACTTTTCCAATTAGCTCCTGCTCCGGGAAGTTTCTAAGGGTTTTCACATAAGGTAAGATATCGGAATCTCCCCCATCACTAGATTCAGCCTAAAAGTGCATTCTCGTCTGAGTAAGATGAACAGACAGCACACTGAATGGCACACGAAAAACAATAAATATTGTCACATTATTTTTTGTATGTTTCTTATGCTTTTTACATTCCCAATCAAATTTTAAAACGCTGATAAGCTTCCCTTTAAAAAGCTTTTTCAGGTCCCTATGGCACAGACCATAGAAGACTGGATTTTCAGTCCAATGTTCAGTAACACATTTTCCTATCTAGGATGTGGAATTATTTGATCAGAAACAAGAATTGACAGGCAGTTAAAATCACGTTGAATTCCAGCAAACAAATAGTTTATGAACATATGACAACTAAAATAATATGCATAGCAAACTAACTACTTAATCTCCATATTCATTCAACGTGTATCACATGAAGTGTTCGAACGGAACACTTTTATACATCAATATTTTCCTAATTTATTGCTGATAACACTACTCAAACTAGGAGGTCAAGTTTTAACTGTTGCAGAAAATTACAGCATATGCCATACAAAAATGACTTTTTTAACTATTGCACGTGTAATAGGCCACTTCTCTATCCGTCTCTACTTGAATATCCAACTTGGTTCAAAAGCTAGGTTTCAAACTCGTGTTATGTATGCAGTACCTTAGCCATTGAACCAAACCTTGCAGCTGTTGAATAGAAGTGACTTAATAATATGACCGGAAAACAACAACAACGATCTTGGTACTTACAGTAAAACCAAATTATACAGTGAATTCAACTCTTTTAACATACGTAATAAAGTTGCTGTAAGCATCTAAAATGAAACCTAATGTCAGGGACATATTAACTTACTGACAATTTCTCCCTGACAAGATGCAAGAACTTTTGAGACTTTGGAGTAATAACTTCAACCAATAACAGTTGTAATATACATTACTTCACAATGATTGATTAGGAGATGCTGAGGCACTTACTAATAATTAATATGCAACTTCATGATTTCGAATAGTGTTGGTTCTAATCTCACATTCTTTAACAATAGCAAATGCATATTGCATCAGTAAATACAGCTATCTACCTATAGCTACCTCATTAATGAAAGTTAATACTGTTCTTGGTTTATATCAAAAGGAGAAATATCATACAATTCAATTGAATATGACGTATAGAAGTACAGTTAGCACATATAGAAATAGAATAACCAAAGCTGGAGCATTAAAATAGGGACAGAACAGAAAACGATAAGCTAATTAGATTTATAGTTAGCAAGGAAATATGTGCATAATATATTTGCTTATTGGATATGGCACATTATTCAACTCTTCGGGATTCAGAGCACAAGAGATATAAGCATGGACGGACCTAGGTGGCACAAGTTTTGCCGGAAAATTACACTACATATACATGGTCAATTTTTTTTTAATGTATATCTAATAAATGTTATATTCACCTGGCTTTTTCATGTGTTTACTTCTTTGTATTTTGAATTCTTTCAGTGAAAATATTTATTCTGCAACTAGTTAAAATATCATTTGATAGGTAATGCAGCAGTTAGGGGTATGTGCCAATAATAACTTAGGTACACGATTAGTAAGCCGAGTATTTTTCTTAAAATGTAAGGAAAGTAAAATTACTGAAATTACCTCCTCTCGAAATGAATGCAACTCAGCATGATCAGTCAGCTCCAAAGTTAAAGCTGGAAAAAAAAAAACAAATTGAGAACACAGTTAACAATAACAGAATAACAAGATTTTTTGCTTTTTTTTGTTCTATCACTTGGGACAGCAAGTTTAACAATTTGTTTATCTTACTTTCCTTTTTAGTCCGTGTCAAAACAAATTTAAGACCGTAAGGTTAAAAGGATATTTTAATACATTCTATTTAAAAGGATATTTTGATACATTCTACCGCCTAGATTCAAATTTTTCTATAAAACCATACAACTACAATAATAACAACATACCCCTTGGAATCCCACATGTGAGGTCTAAGGAGGGTAAAATGTGTTGGATATTTTAAAAATATTTTAACTATTTTTCTAAATGTCATTACTTAGTCATAAAATATGTCGTTGATGACTACATAAAAATATTTTTGTGTACACAAATATTAAATGTGCAAGATAATATTTCACTCCAAATATTTTGTGCGACCATAAACTTCTATATGGCAAATGTAAGGTAAAATTCTTGGCAATTTTGAGGCCATTTGCATGGCCATTTTAAGGCTATTTACATGGTACTTTCAAGGCCAAAAGCTTGGCAAGTTTAAGGCCATAAACCATACTTAATCTCCAAGTTTTCACAAGTATAAATAGGGCTTCTAATTAGAGAAAACTTGTTTAATTCTAGAAAAATATTTCACACTGCTGAAATAGTTTCTTAGGATAGTGCCACTCAAGTATTATTTTTACTTATATATGTGTACTACTTAAAATTATAATTGTAGTAATATTTATCTAAATTTCTTTATATTATTTTGACGCACTAATCTTCTCTTGTATTTATCTTCCCAAATATATATAAGAAGAGAGATTTTCAAATTTTTTTCCCCTACATTTTGTAGGCAGACCTTAACACTATAGCATAGAGATAGAGAAGGCCTACAAAACCAGACCAATAATTAAAATGGAGGGGGTACTAACCTTTTGGTAAGGGTTGAACCTTTATACATTTTTGGACATAAGAAGATTTCCCATAAGATAAACCTGGTCTAATTTGGGGCAAATCTTGAAATTTTGTACAACCATTGTGGAAATCTGAAATTCTTGGTAAAGAGTGTCCAAAGAAGAAATCCAGAACCAGACTCATCCCTTTTTTGTTCACTGTCAATCCATTTGGAACTACAGCTGCAAAAAATAAAAAATTGGATAGAAAGAATTAAGCAGACATAGAACCTAGCATTAATTACACCAAAAGCAGCTAAAAAATGATGCAAAAATACATAAACTTGAATAAGTTTCTCCTGTTTACCTGAAATGGCTGACAAGCGTGACAGTTCTATTCGAGAAGGAGGTAAGGAAGATAATATATTTTGGGAGGAATTAATATGAAGAAAAATAATAAGGAGCTAATTAATAAAATAATGCTCCAAATATTATTTCAAAATCTTGGACAAATAGGAAAGATTTGCAACTTTTTTTTTATCACCATACACGTAGGACGCTACGAATTGTCATGTAAGTTTATATACATTTAAATATTTAATTTTATAAGAATATAAATATTAAATAAATTTAAATAAAATAATATATTTATGTATTATATTTTTATATTTTGATCAAGATTATTTAATAATAAATATAAATAAAAGAAAACTATTAAAAATACTTCGAACTTGGTATAAAGTTATTAGTTTTTTCGTTGAACTATTGACAGTTTTAAAAATACCCCTTAATTTAACTAACTTAACTAAAAAACACCTATGAACTATTATAAGTGTTAAATACATGCATTAAATTGATAAAAATTCAGGGGTATATTTCACTCTTGTTATGAAATTAGAGGTGTATTTAACTTCAGTTAGCCAAGTAGAAGAGTATTTTTAACATTATCAATAGTTCAAAAATGAAATTGATAATTTATGACAAGTTTAGCAATGAAAAATAAGTACACAAGAGTGTGGCCGAGTAGTCCATGTAATTATTGAAGTTGTGAACTAAAATTTGATGTTTAAATTTTGATGGAGATAAAACTACTAAGTAAATTTTTTTGTATATAATCAGTTGTGCATTTTTAAAATTAAAGTGTTTATTTATTGTCTAAAATCAAAATTTAAGTGTTTGTTAATATATCTATACAGAAAAATTAAAGTAAAAAAATGACTTGATTGATAAATCATCAAAAATACAGGGTCTACTGCTGCAATAAAGTATAATATCGGGTTTAAGTACCCGACCCGAATATAAATACGGATCTTCACTGCTAAATCTTCAAAGTACAACCAGTTAAGCAGAAAAAAAACCATCGATTTAGCTCACTTTTTTACTTGATCTCCGCCGTCAAGTCTTCTTCGCCGGCCGCCGATCTATTCTCCGACCAAGATGGGTGCCGGTTTCCTCGTTGGCGTCATTGGTGTTCTAATTCTATCTCATGCTACCTATTCCACAATTCAATGTAATCTAATCCTCTTAGTTTTTTTGTT
>JAOTQJ010000111.1:2098727-2115225 GCA_025642045.1 Solanum sejunctum
TCATTTTCCCATCATTTGCACTTGAAATATATTTTGCTGGTAAAATCATCCCATAATATCTTGAAAATCAATATCTGCATGTATTTATTCTGGTGCACTAACTCCAGAGTCAAGGGTAAGTTTTTCAGTAGTTAGACTGACTCTATTATATGCAATATAACGGAGCAGAGTGTTGGCCAGTTGAGAATGCTTTTGTCAGAAGAGGAGAGTTGTGTAAATGAAGATATTGAGGTGGATATGTGGGCATACCCAGAGAGATAAAATTTGGAATGAAGATATTGGGACAAGTGGGAGCATCCTATGCGGTGGACAAGGTGAGAGAGAAGAGACTGAGATAGTTTGGACATGGAAGAGGTGATGCATAGATGCTCCGGTGAGGAATGGTTAGAGAATGGCAAGGGTGGGTTTAAAGAGGGGTAAAAGTAAGCTGAAGAAGTGTTGGAGAGAGGTGATTATATATGACATGATACAATTTCAACTTACCAAGGACATGACCCTAGGTAAGAGTATATGTAGTCTATAGGTTGCGAATTAGAGTAAAAGGTAGTTGGGTGTTTTCTCGCTTTCCTACAAGATTGGCTTGGTGGGTAGATAGTATTAGCATTTTTTATAGTTGAGTGTAGTTTTTTGTTCTTTGATTACTGCTACTAAGTTATTCTTCTTGTGTTTTGTTTATCGCATTATGCTGCTCTGTATGTAATGTTACGCTTTTTCTATTACTAGCTATGCCTTGTTTTACCACTGTATTGTCTTTTTCTAAAACTATCTTATTATGTGTTACTTGAGCCAAGGATTTTTTGAAAACAATTTCTCTATAATCACGAGATAGGGTTAAGGTGTGTGTACATTCTATCTCCCTAGAACCCACTTGTGGGAATACACTGGGTATGATGTTGTTGTTGTTGTTGCTGCTGTTATCTAAAAGGAATTGGTGGATCTGTTACTAATTTGGGTTTTCACAAGTCTATTCATCCAATACATTACACACTTACATTACTACCATCTTATCACACTTTTATTTATCATATAGAAGTAAACAGGGAAGAGAGCCCGAATTTTTATATGGAAGTTTCAAAATTTTCAGTTACTAGATATACCCTGTACTCCATTTGATAGTTTATTTCGGTTTCCCTTTTTCCTTCATAAGATAAGAAAAGAAGATTTTTTGAAGATTAAGATAGGCTAGAAAGGTGAAAGATTGAGGACAAATTATGTGTCTAAGGAAAGAAGAAAGTTAGAATATGGAAGGCAACAATAAATGAGACCATCAAGGACATTATATAATGTTAATTCCACTAGTATTTGTGCAACTTTCCTCTTCCCCTTTTTGTCCAAATTGCCATTTAGAGCTGATATACTTCTCATTGTGAAAGTGACTCATATATATCCCTACTACTACACAAATGACTCACATTTATCCTTTCCTCTAATGGAAGTGAAAAATTAATTTTAAATTTGTTATTTCTTTTAAAAAATATGTAAGGCTATATTTGATCCTTCTTACATGTAATTTTTAAGAAACTTTTTGATTCAACGGCTAACTTGAATTTGTTATTTTGATGGTCAAATTTGTTCTTTTCTTAAGAATTTATTACATGCCCCAAATCTTTTTACAAATTTAAAGATTAAATTACAATATAGCTGCAAAAAAATTAGTTTTGAATTGTGATATAGCCACAAACTTAGTTTTAGATGTTTTTCTTACTTTTTTCTGTTTTTCCATTCACACTTCTTTTTATTTCTCTTATTTTTACACCAAATAACGGAATAAAAAAAATGAAATAAGAATTAGAAACTCAAATAATGATAAATCAAAGAAGTCAAAAAATAATTTATGTGTGAAAAAGATTAAATATACCCTTGAACTTTGCTAGAAAAAAAATCCATGTAGGCGTATATTTTTTATTTTACTTTCTTAAAAAAATATATAACCCCACATGAAATTTTTTAAAATAAAATATAAAAATAAATTTAAAATTAATTTTTTCACTTCCGTCAGATGAAAAGGGTTCATGTGAGCCATTTTTGTAATGTTAGGGATAGTTGTAAGTGATTTTTGTAATGGTAGGGATATATGTGAGCTGTATATGTAAGCGATTTTTGTAACGGTAGAGATATATGTGATCCACTTTTGTAATGAGGGGTATATCAAGACCTTCTCCTCTTATTTATATACAATGATAAGCTTGACAACACAGATCTTACCTTGTTAGAGAAAAGAGATTTACTCAAACTTTAAAAAACTATTGTCTTGGTTTTGGTATTGGGAGAGAAGCGTAAAATGATTTCCAGGTTATGATTGCTCATGCAATCCTTTAGTTGTATTGATCATTTGATCTTTAACATGGGTAGTGTTTTTTGGCAAGAAGGAAAATCGTGACTAATCTGTAGGATACTATACTAGACGTCATGTGTTAGGCCCTTCATTCGCAACTTAAAGAATTAAGAATGCGAGACAGTGAGAAAATATCTTCTTATCAACTGCTTTTATTGCAGAGAACCATATAGGTTCTTTTATTTTGTATACTACTATAATAGAAATTTTCCACCGCATCTCGTACCTTACTTATTACAAAAAGAAATTTCTCACCGCATTAATATAAATATTACTTCATGGAAAAATATATTGCTTTTTCGGGAAGTCATTTTTTATTATTCCCTGCCATATCACCTCCTTCATGTGTTCTGCTCTTAAGGGGGGACTCCTAGATACACAGTAAGCAGTTGCCGACCATTGCAGTCAGATGTGTCCATTAATTGTTGTACGCTCCTCACAAATCTCACCTCTACTGACTGCTTTTGTTTGTGTGTATATATGTGTATATATAGAGAGAGAGGATATTATGTATTTCATTTGGAGAAGTCAAAAAACAGAACCCAGACCAGGACGAGTTCGTAAAATTGGACTTGTACAAAGAATACCCAGAAACTGAATCGTATAAGTCTTAGAGGTCATTTATGCTAATTGCAGTATCACCTTTATGCCAGCAAAACAAATATTGTATTCATCTATATTTTACAACAGAAATCAGCTTCTTTTTCCCTAAAAAAAAGATATCTTGTTCCTTTGTTGCCAAACTGTCCAAATAATTCATAAAGGAATCTTCATCCTTTTCTTCATATACCGTCCTTTCCATCTGTTCAATAGATCCTTAATGAAGATTTCATGTTCTAAAAATATTGAGTTTCCATGGCTAACTAGCAGTTAATAGATGAGATTGCACAATAAAGCATGTTGTTTAAGTGGCTTTGGAGATTTAGCGGGTAACAGATGAGATTGCTGAATAAAAGCATATATTATTTAATAAGTGGCATTGGGCATTTAGCAGGAAAGAAGGAGTAGTCTGGATTAAAATAATTGAAGCAATCTATGGTAGCAGACAAGGCTGGAATTCCCCTTCAAATATTTTATACACTGAAGGGGGGGGGGGGGGGAGTATGGAAAGGGATTTTGTAAATTATGGGCCATGTTTCAACAATTCACCAAAGTGGAGTTGGGGAGTGGAGCAAAAATTAGATTTTGGACTGTCTTATGGACCAGTGATGAGTGCTTGAAATAAAGATTTTCTCTTTTCTTCAATTGTTCCAGACTGCAATAACAAAGATGTAGTTGTGGCTGATATTTATTCCTAAACAGGATGGCAGATGAACTTTTAGAAGGAATTTGAATGATTGGGAAATTGAAAACTTTTGTCAACTACTCCTTCAACTGGAATATACCGACATTGATCAGAGCAAGGGAGATTCATTAGTATGGATAGCTAGTAAAGATGAAACCTTTTCAGTAAAAAGGTGTTATAATCTTCTAATGAAGCAAACATGATTTTGGGATACTTAGTTGGCCATGGAAAGGGATTTGGAGACTAAAGCTCCCAAAAAGGTAGCTTGTTTTGGTTGGATTGCAGCATGGGGAGCTTGCCTTGGGATAATCTTCAGAAAAAGGTTTTTTCACTAAGTAATATATGTTACTTATGTGAAGAAGAATTGGAGACTGTATATCACTTTCTTATGCATTGCAAAATAGCTAGACAATGTTGGAAATTTTTCTTCAGTATTTGCGGGATATCTTGGATCATGCCTCAGAGTGTGAAGCAATTATTGGAGATTTGGCAGCACCAGAGAACACATGAGCAATTTTGGAGAATTATACCTTTGTGCATATTCTGGACTATTTGACCAGAAAGAAATAAAACTTGTTTATGGGCAAAAAGACTGTAGTTCTATTGTTAAAAACAAGTGTTTAGATAATTTATTTTGTTGGTGTAAAAGTAATTTCATTGATAATATATATCAATATATGGAGTTTTCGGAGTTGCTAAGGAGATGTTGTAGTTGACTGTATGGATAATCGCAGCTGTCTTTTGTAACTTTTGGTTTTGGTACCTTCTTGGTACTGGTCAATAAACCTTTACCTTATCAAAGAAAAAAAAAACAGTTTACAGATGAAGATGTCAAAAGCTGGAGAAATGTTTTGACTTTATGGTTTCACTATCATTCCCATGTTCTTGTATGATGTTTAGGTGCTCTGGTTTTTAGCCTTAATCCATATAAGGTTTATAAAATTTGGGGGTTCTTGGATCAATGGTAAAGTTGTCTCCATGTGAGCTATAGGTGATGGGTTCGAGCCATGGAAGCAGCCACTAATGCTTGGATTAGGTTAAGCTGTCTACATCACACCCCTTGAGATGAGGTCCTTCCCCAAACCCTGCTAATGTGGGATGCTCTGTGCACTGAGCTTCCAATTTTCTTTCTTTTGGATCCATAGGTTCATCATCCTTACCTAGATCATTAAGTTTCACGAATTTGCCTTTTTCTTGCAGAAAAGAAGAGAAATTGATGAATGAAAATGAGACAATACTAATATTCATCTCTTGCACAATTTGCTACATACATAATACAGTGGAAATCTGATAACCCAAAAGAGTCGCAAAAGTTATTTGGACAGCCAAAGTGAACACACTGTAAATTCTGCAAATATATATTAATAATGAAACACATTATTACATCGAAACCTCTTAACTCTTGAAGGGCCCAATTTTAGAACAATTTAGCACTTGTATGCTATTAGTCTACTAGTTGGGCACAGTTCTTACTGTTTGTCCTGCAAGCCAGTGGCATATACTATATTCGCCAGATTTTCTAATTGGGGACGAATGTTCCAACATAGCCAATTCCAACAATGAAGAACGCTGCTGCTTGCAGGAACAGGTATATGAAAAAGTGATCACTTCCAAATAGCATGTTGTATATAGCACAGTGTAGCATATACATTCCCATTAGCAGCTCTAAGACGTGAATCCTGTTTGCAAACCATAGTACAAGTTACAGTCAGAAATTTGCAGGATAGAGAATATGCTGTTTAACCAACTTCCTAGGACTCAGTGAACTGTCAAATGTAATGATAAGTATAAATATATGATTACCTTTCACCTATCCTCGATCTTGGTTTCTTTGATGCCTTGGCACTGTACTTTTGCTTCATCGTGTTTCCCAGCTTCTCAGTTACAATCCATTCATTTACTCTGCTGGCTTCTAAGAGTCCTATTATTGCTGCCTTAGATCGATGGAGAGACATGACATTCTCGAATAGGATCCAGAATACAAGAAGATGGAAAGATCTGCGTGGAAACCAGACTAAGGAGTGTTAAATGATTTTGCTTGAAAAATATGAAAATGAAAAACAAAAGGAGGATTTCTGAGTTGAGTATCGTGAGACATACCTTGGTGTGCAAGCGGCATTAAGAATGGTAATAGTTGCTGGAAGATATATAGCTAGAGGCTTTGTAAGATGGACTTCAGGCACCAAGATAGTTGCTGGGATGACGACACAGTAAAAGAAAAATGTAACCCAGTGAGCGATAATCTTCCTCACAAAGAAGAAGCCGTAGATGAGATGAAACTTCTTCCAGATTGATACACGCTGCATTTAAAAGAAAAGGTGTTATGTGATTTCTTGACAAAAAGCTGTTTTGATTGTATAACAATTTTTTTAAAAATAGTGATACCTCACAAAGGAGAATTTCTTTCATCATCTTGCGAAAGAGATTAGCTGGGCCACATGACCAGCGGTGCTGCTGAAATCTATAAGCCTTGAAGGTACTTGGGAGTTCGTTCTTGACCTAAATGAAACTATGTTAGGCATCTGATATGTAGAGGCTTGTAGTCAATTCCATAAATAGGAAGTTTGAAGTTATGAACTCACAGCTAAGTCACCCACAAACAAAAATTTCCAACCCTTAAGGCTAGCCCTGACTGCAAGATCCATGTCCTCCACTGTGGTCCTGTCTTTCCACCCACCAGCATCATTCACTGCTCGAATTCTCCAGACACCAGCAGTCCCTACAATTCAATCCCAAAAGCTAATTACATTCTTAAATAATTGCTAGCTGTTGAATGCCTGTATGTGGAGTAAGATCTGGCTATTTGTTTACCGTTGAACCCAAAAAATGAACATGTTGACGAGCCAACTTCTTGCTCAACACTGAAATGGTAGTCCAATGACATCTCTTGAAGTCGAGTCATCAGACATTCATCTGCATTGACTGGAAAGAATTTTCACTTAAGAACCAGAAATATGACTGAAGCTGTTAATTCTCTCTATGTATGCATTGCCTTTTAAATAGATTAAGGACACTTTTTCTGAATTGATTTTTAGATAAAACTTTTCATGAGAAGTTCTTTGAGTTAGATGGAAACAACATAAAAGAAATCCTCTTATCATGAAATGGATACAATAAAGTTTATTATCAAAAACATAGTAATCCATCATCCATTAATTTTTACCTCTTCTGAACACCTTTAGTTTTATTTGTTTTTTGGGGTCCTGACCAATTATTTAGCAAGTGTATGGACATAATGCTGTCTTTGGCCTTACCAAATTTCCATCTGGCTTGAACCAGAGCCAGTTCTGGGTTGTCGAGAAGATATGGTATGGTCCTCCAAAGAAAGTCTTCTTCAGGCTGAAAGTCTGCATCAAAGATCACAACAAACTCACAGTCATCAACATACTGCTTCTTTAGACCCTCCTTGAGAGCACCAGCTTTGTAGCCATTCCTGTTGTTTCTTGTTTCGTATTTCACGTTTATCCCTCTCTCTATCCACTTTCGGCATTCCAAGTCCACTAATGTCTGCAATTATATTCTCAAACATTAATTGGATTTCAGAAGATTCTTAAATTTTGCTCTCAAATAAAGCTGAGTTAAAAGAGATACCCTTAAAACTTCATTGGTGGAGTCATCAAGAACCTGCACTATGAGCCTATCTGATGGCCATGACAAGCTACATACAGCTCCAATTGAGAGCTTGTAAACCTGATAAAGAACAACAAGATGATAATGACTCTTTTTGTAGAGAAAGTTCTTATCCCTATTCCTCTGCTATTCTAGTTGGTATTGAGACTAGTTTCAGATGTATTTTTCTTCTTGTCCACTTTTAGTTCTCTTTGATCAGGAGCAAGACACAACAAACAGTGCCTTTATTTTGTATGCTTCTAAATATTGTTCCTTGTTTGACTAAGCTAGAGGCTAGAAGCTTGCAGTCAATATGCTATTTGTAACTGCAGAAAATATCTGGATTTGCTTCCATTATTTTCTTGTTAGATGCTCATTGCAGTTTGTCTTTTATTAAGCTTGTAAAAGTCATTAACAGTGTTGGATGATTAACATAAATCTATGTTTTCTGCAAACGGCCAAATTAGTGGATATATTCTACTGGTGAAAAATGTCCATAAACTATCTTGCTTTTTGGAATTTATAAACAGACGGACAATAAGTTTCCTTCCTTTCAATGTCCTGACTTACATCTTGGTTTGACCCTGTTAGCCAATAAACATTGACCTTTTAGATCTATTTAATTATTTGGTCTCTTGCTATTAAAATCATGGTTTTATAACAGTACTCAACAGGGAAAGTTTAGGTATATATGGCAAAAGATTTGTCGGCCTAATCAGTAAAGTCCGACTAAAGGTTCGGCATTCATATGAGAAGGGAGTAATCCCTTGGCATCTATTTGTTCATTTAAGAAATTTCCAATATCTTTTGTTTAAATTTTCGTTTTTGTAGTTCTTTTCTGGATGCGCCGGCTACGGGGAAGCCAAGGAGGAGAAGGGTGAGAGAAGAACAAATACTGCTCCTCTAGCATTGAAGGTAAAATCCTCCCATAAACCTTCACTTGATACTCGGATATGGTTGTACACTGTGTCTTGTTTCTAGGTTTTTGATTATTGGTGGTTGTGAGAAATGAAATTGTATTTCTTTTTGCTGATTCACTAAAATTTATTTATGTTTTGGGATCATTGAATGTTTATGCTTTAATCTATATGCTCAAGATGGAAAACAGATAACCACTGACCAGAAAAAAGAAATGGCAATGGAAACATGCATATTTGTAGTTTCTTTTAGGAAAAAATGAAACAAAATGCTAAACAATAATCATGTATGCATAACTTTAAATTTCTGGAACTTGATCAGAAAAGAGATATTCAAGTAAGGTATGTACCTCCTTTTCGTTGAACATAGGAATTTGGACCAACACCATTGGGTAGTTTTTGTTTTTCTCTAGATCATCTTTTACGGACTCGAGCTTATACTTGGTATACCTTTTCTTTCCAAAGCACTTGACCCCTGCTATCACTATTGCCATGTAAATACGCTCCAGAAATAGCATGATGGACATGGCTATGCATATATACATTGCAAGATGTAGAGCAGGCACTAAAATTGGAACTCGTATTCTCTCCCAAGCATGGCTTAGACTTTGAGAAGTATTGGTGCTTACTCTGATCCCAGGATCTTTGAAAACAAGATTTCTCATAGTTGGTGCTTGAGTTACTGTATGATATGGAGGACCTAAATTCAGAGTTTAGTAAGGAGCAGAGCACTTTGCCCTGCAAGTACATAGAGATGGAGTGAAATCATGGTGAAATTTAAAGATACAGGTTTTATTGCTTAAATAAAGATGGAAGTGTAATTGTGGTGAAGGTGACGCTAGTAAATGGGGATGAGGTGGAGTGGTATCGTAGATTGAGTAACCCATTTAAATAAAGTTTCTTTCATGTGAGAGACACACGGTCTACATGCAATGAAGGTGCTGCAACGTATCACCGTGCTAGCTGGAGATTTGTCTTTTCCCTCCGACAATGCTGTTAAAGGATCTAAACATATTAAAATATACATGTTAATCCTTTGTATTCGATGATAAAGATTAAGATTTGAGAGATTTCATCTGAATTTCACCAAAATGCTTCTTAACTCGTCATCTTCTCTCATTATCGCCCATATCCTTTTCTTAACTCCTAAGTTACTCTGCTTTTCATGTTTCTTTATGAGAGTATTAGTGATAATCATAATTCTGACCTGGATCAGAACAAAATGTTTAGCTTAGTTGGACTACGTCGTTTTACTCTGGCACCGACATCAATTAATCGCTTTTAAAATCATATTATCAAATAAATGAATATTGCAAAGTACGCTTTGAGGTTCTTTACAGCTGGCCTAACTCTGTTTTTTCTGAATGTAGAACCATGAAGTGATACATAAATATAACCTCAAAGACGACATCCATAGTTTGGAATCATGTGAATATAGAAGATAACACGTTTTGAGCACATCCAAGGCTCTCATCATCATCACCTCTTGGAATTGTCATCTAAATTGTCGATTCTTGTGTGGGATACTTGCAGTCCCAAGTCATGATGGATATGTTAGTAAGTGGTTGGCTTTATTTAAATGTTTATGAAATACCTTATGAAAGGTGACTTTCCTAATTATTCCTAGCTGACAGTAATTCTTTAGAAAATAGGAAGTTTGGTTTAAATTCATCCCACTTGTTGAGAGCAATAAATTTTTGAAGTGATGCTATGTCCGATTTTGTTTAAAGCAATAATTTTCTGGTTTAATTGGCTGATTTGGTTTCTCAATTTGTCAACTTTCCTACACCAAAATGTTGTTAAGTTAGTTGAAAATTATAAGCAACTTTAATATGTGTATGACAAACGTAATTGTAAAAACTTACCCACACCGAGTGTTTGCACCGCACCAATGCAAGACATGTACAACAACATACCCAGTGTAATCCCATAGGTAGGGTTTGGGAACGGTAAAGTGTACGTAGATCTTACCCCTAACCTTGGGAGTTAGAGAGGTTTACGATAGTCCTTCAGCTCAAGAAAAAACATATCGAATAGGAAAATAAATAAAAGTGATTAAATCATGGTGCGAACTCTAAAATGCATGGCAAAGCATTCTATAAAAAAAGAACAGTAACTACAACGAAATAGTGTGATAATTAGTGTACAAGAGACAATAGATAGTGACAAAAATCGAAGGACAAAAAACTATAGGAGAAATACTACAACTACTAGTATGGAAGGATAAGCGAGACAACACTCTTATTATCTACTAACCTTTTATCCTAATTCGTGTTCGCCGCAACCTATTATTTAAGGTCATGTCCTTGGCTAGGTGCATTTGCATCATATCCTATCTAATCACCTCTCTTCAATTCTTCTTCGACTTATCTCTACCTTTTCTGAAATAATCCATACCCAACCTTTCACACCTTTGCATCCTTGCATCTCTTCCTCACATGTCTGATCTATCTCAATCCCACTTTCCGCATTTTGTCCTCCACTGTGACACTCCTATCTTATCCCGAATATCTTCATTTCTAATTCTATCTTTCCTATTACGCCTAAACATCTACCGCATCATCCTCATCTCCACAACTTTATCTTTTGAACGTGAGAACTCTTGACGGGCCAACACCCCCACCTATAAAATATAGTTGGTCTACCACTACTTTGCACGAACTTGCCCTTTTAAGTTTTGGTGGCATCTTTTTATCACACAATACTCTGGATGCGTGCCTCAATTTCATCCATCCTGTACCATTACGATTTGTGACACCATTGTCAATCTCGCCATTTTATTGGATAATAGATCCAAGATACTCGAAACTTCCTTTCTTTTGGATGACGTGTGCATCTTCCATGCTAGCCTACTTTCCTCGGACCCTGCGCATAGCGGGAGTTTTAGTGCACCAGACTTGCCCTTTTTACTTTTATCACAGTTAAGTTGTATGTATTCTCACTCTTAACTTTTAACTACTAAGGTCAACATAATTGATTTGTATAACCACCTGGTGTGGGTAAGTATTTACCCAAACATCACTTAGGTATGAAACAAGAATGTTCAGCTTAATTGGCACAAGTCTATTTATGTCTGGCACTCCATAAAATTGATGTATTTTGAAAATCAAATTATGGAGTTTCGCAATTTTGTTTCTAGTTTTGAGTCTTTTGGTTGTGTACTTATAACCCCTAAACTTAGTCCATGTCAAAAGGACTTGGCTTTGACTCTTAAAAGGATATTGTTTGATATTTGTGGGCACTAAATTCATACAATGAAATTGACATTTCCATTGTTTTGTTTTTCTTGTTTTTATACTTTGATATGAAGCAACATTTACCCTGAACTTTGGAGAAAACTTTGTAAATTCTGTATATGAGGATGTCGGTGGATAGTGCAAATTACATTTAACCATATGAATATTCTTGATATTCTTCTCTTTATTTCTCAGATGCTTGACTTTTCTCCAGTTTAATATACCTCATTGGTATATGCATAAAATGCTTTTGGTCCTTTTTTTCTCTCATGTCTTATATAGTTATATTTTCTAATCTTATACATATCTTGTCTTGAATTTGCATGAGTATTTGGAATAGATTTCGGCACTGCTGATACTTTATTTTTTATATTCTCTTTGTAGTACTGCAAACTTTATTTCTTTCAAATTGGGAATGTGATAGTTGTGAATTGTGGGGAATTAAGTTATAACAAAGAATTTTGGACCAGACACCTTAGGTTCTTAAGCCACCAGATGCAGTTAAGATTGTAGAAGTTCACATTATCCTTGAAATATCCTCCACATTGCCTAGCATAACTAAAAATTCTTGAGATCTCCAATACCATGTGATTATGTAAAAAAAAATAAAATCTCAAAGTTAGATTTCAAGAACTTGTAAGGATATGATATCTTTAATCATATCTATGATCTTGAAAAACAGTCTATATTCTACAAGTATGCATTGGGGTTAAATAAGCATGTGGGCGCTAAAAAATAAAGTTATCAATCCCTTTGGAGTACAGTTAACAATCCCACTGAAATACAGATAGTGGACTTCTTAGGAGTTCTATAATTAATGTATTCCTCAGCATACCCTTTATGCTGACCACCTCCAAAAAAGTGTTATTACATTGTTCTTTGCACCAAAAACAGAGAGGTAATACAATTCCATTTGATCTTTTGAATGGAATTAGATCTGCCTTTGAAATCCTTTCATTTCTGTCCTTCCATATCTTCCATTAAATGCAGGCTGATACTGTTTTCCATCACTTTTTGCATCTCTTATATACCACCTCTTCTGATCCAGCTGCTCAGTAAGTCTGCATTTATGGTCTGGCATTGTCCAATCTTCCCCAACCAGGAAAACATAAAGAAGAATGCCCAGATTTGAGATGTTACCTCTCAATGAAGGAATAAGTGTTTGTTAGTTTCTGCTGCCTCCATTCATAAAGAGCATCTAGATGTTATTTGGAGTTTCGTCCTCTGAAGTGCTTCATGAGTGAGACATGCTTTCTTCGCTACCAGCCATGAAAATCATTTCACCGTTGTTGGTGCCATGGTTTTCCAGATTGTTTTCCCAGGGACTCTAAACCTTCCTGTCATCTCAGATAAACCCCTGTTGTATACTCTGTTTACTGTGAAATGTACATCTTCGTTGTGCCTCCATCTGATGGAGTCAGGAGCAGTGGTCATCCCTGTAAAGTTTCCTATCCTTTTTAGTAGTTCAACCACCGTTTCCACTTCCCAATCGTTCAACAATCTCCTGCAAATTAGATTCCATCCCTGTGCTGACCAAGTCTCTTCTATTGTGGTATCTGGATTGGCACAGAGAAAAAAGTTGGTTTCTGGTGACCAAACAGTGATTGTGTAGTTTGTTTCTCGATGTTTAGTTTCCATTACTAGAATAGTATTGACTATATTGTTTCAAACACTTCCAACTGGTTTTTCTGTAATGTCTTGTTGGGCAATGTGGTCAAATTGGTACTCATTATGTACGTTGTGGTTGTGCATCCTCATTGTGATAATTGACAATATGGTATAACAGTCGTCATGTTTAAAAATCTGACATGTTTTGAGATGCAAGTGGTTTCTTTCTTTAGTAACCTAAAACATTTATGCGTTGGACATCTATAATTGAAGTACTAAAGTAAAAAACTTATGTCTTGTGTTTACTGGATACTAGTCCAATATATTAGCATATCTATCCTCTCCTCTGTATATTGCTTCAGATTAATCTAAGCAATATATTTGAAGAAAATAACGAAGCGCACATCGATTACAACCTAGCTTTCTTTTCTGTGTCTTTTAGTTTTGTTGGACCAGAGTAACCCATGCTATGCAAATGATTGGAGTAGTTTTATGAATCGTGGCCTCGAATTAAATTCTAAATTCTTGTGATGTTGTGCATGCTCCACATTTTACCTCTTCCTTAATGCTGATTTTGTTGGAAGACTGGATAATCTACTCGAATATGTAATTTAGCTACCGAGATATTGTTGTTCAACCTACCTAATATGTCTTCGTTACATGTTGGTGTTGCAGGTGAATGTCTATTTCAATGTGTTTCCTAAGACCAGCAATTACTATGAGGAAGAATCAAGTTTGTTGTAATGATCTCTTCTTTCCATTTCTAAGTGCAGATTCATGCATCTTTTCCTGCTTCAAGGTATTTATTAGCTTATTTTTCATGTTTTCCCCAACAAGGTGATGTCTGTCTTTGTTCATGTCATATGCATCACCAAGGTGATGCCAATATCTGATAAATTAGAAGAGTGATTACTTTTGTCCACTGTTAATTCTGGTTGAACTGTTTCTTGTACATAGAATCACACTATATTTCATAGAGATTATGATAAAGATAGTTTTAGTTCACCGAGGACATGATTTTAGATAGAAGGTTGTGGAGGATACAGATTAGGGTCGAAGGTTAGTAGGTTGTACCGCACTGTCTTGTTGTCTATCCATACTAGTAGTCTTAATAGTATTATTCTTGTTGTTTCTTTTTAATTTCTGTTGTTATCTGTAATAAAGATCCTTTATTTTTAGAGTCTAACTCAATGGGTAAGTGTTGCAGAGTTGGATGCAACAACGCATTGAATTGAATCTACTAGTGTTTATGCAAAATATAACTATACATGAAGAAAATCCACTAAACATTCGAAATATTTATACTAAATTCATAAAGTTTAAATTCGAGATCTATATTTGGTTTCCATTTACTCAAAATTTGGTTTACTCACCATTCCACTAGGTAGAGTGAGACACTTCAGGTGGAGCTAGTGTGCCTCCATTTGTTGAAATGACGTGTCATCTTATCATTGGTCAGCAAGAATAACCAGCAGCTCCCAAGCCTATTCAGCACATGGCTCCTGTCTAACCCATTCTACTAACCATTCAAATTTGTCCTCCTCTTTTTCTTGGTTTTTGTGTCCGAATTAAATTCTCGACTAATTTAAATTTCTATCATAAAACACATTTAAGTGGGGGAGGTATGTCGTAATAGAATTTTTTCATATTCAAGACTTAAATTTCAAATCGTTAATTATAGGTGGAGCTTCTATTCTTAGACTATACTAGTAGAAGCTTCTTTCGTGAATAAAACTTATAATGGTCCGTTTGGCCATAAAAAAAATATTCACTTAGTTTTCAAAATATTATTCTTTATTTTAATATTCGATTACAAAAAAAAACTATTTTTTAACCTCATTTTTATAATTTCAAATAAATTACTTTTTTTGTAAAAAGACATACTAATAAAACACAATTTCTCCAACTTCAATTTATTTATTTTTTAAATATTTAATTTTTATGGCCAAACACACATAGTATCGAATGTTTTTTTTTTTTTCCTATTTATTATTCATCACTTCACGTGTTTGATTTTTTTTGTAGCTAGCTACCATCTTTATGAGTCCATCTAATCCCAAGAATACTCCATTCAATGCTAATAGCTATATATAGAGGCATTTTTGATGAACTTATTATAATAATCTTTTCTTTCTTTCTATGAAAAAACAAGACACACATTTTTATCTGCATTTGCACCTGCACCTTAGTGCATGAATTTCTTATCATATAATTCATGCAGAAAGGTGTAGGTGCTCTTGCAGACAAAATGATATCTTGGCTTTCATTTTACGTATCGTCTTTAAGAGTAAAGGTTGTATATACATAAGGTAAGTTGTTGTATATTTCAATATCGTGAAATTACACAAAGTATGTTAGTTATTAACTTGGTTATATTAAGAGCAAGCATCAGTTCAACTGGTGTTGTTGTTTGGATGGTTAAGTATTGGAGGAGGTGATCAGATAAGACATGACGAAACTTGATCTAAAATTTTTATCAATCAAAAGTTTATAAAAATACCTCAAATTAGGCAAATATTTACCTAGCAAAAGTTATAAGTAATAAATAAATTAGCAAATCAAATATATTTTTTAAAAAAATAATTGGAATTGAAAGGCATTGTGAAGATGATGTGCTATGCGCTTGTCAAGTGTATAGAGAAACCTAAAAATGAGTTGTTTTCAATAGATTTTCTTCCTTATCCTAAAAATATATGAGAATATATATATATAAAAAGTTATTAAGGTAAAAAAAAGTTATCTTAAATAATTCTAATCAACAAATAAACGATTTTAAAAAATATAATAATAACTCATTAATATTTAGTGTGATTTTACAAGTATAATTTAAGAAAGATGATGTATAGACAACAACAACAACAACAACATACCAGTATAATCCTACAAGTGGGGTCTGGGGAGGGTAGAATGTACGCAGACTTTACCACTACCATAGAAGTAGAGAGGTTGTTTCCTGAAAACCCTCGTCTCAAAACCCGTAAGTAAGAACGAACTAGATATGACAAAAGGAGGGAAGGGAACAAAAAAATAGCGACTAATAATGACAGTATGTAAATAAGGTAAACTAACACATAATATAACAGGTAATGCGAATAAAACATGGCAAAAAAACATCTAACCCTACCATTAGCCTGCTACTCTAATTCGCGACCTCCACTTTTCTCTATTTAAGGCCATGTCCTCAGTAAGATCAAGTTTCGTCAGATCTGGTCTAATCACCTCCCCCCAGTACTTCTTTGGTCTACCTCTACCCCTCCGAGTATCTCCCAAAATCAGCCTCTCGCACCTCCTAACAGGATCATCAGTACTCTTTCTCTGCACATGTCCAAACCATCGCAGTCTCGCTTCCCTCATCTTTTCGGCCACCGGGGCCACCTCTAGCTTTTCCCGGATGGCCTCATTCCTAACCTTGTCACTCCTAGTGCGACTACACATCCATCTCAGCATCCTCATTTCTGCGACATGCATCTTCTGAACATGTGCCTTCTTAATTGGCCAACACTCCACT
>JAOTQJ010000111.1:2124245-2135809 GCA_025642045.1 Solanum sejunctum
ACATAGCGCGACTGTTTCCGGATGACCCATGATGAGCGTCGAAAGTTGCATTGACTAACTGCTACTTCACAATTGAACGAAGCGCAGACAGTTTAAAGAGTCATTTTGCTTTATCCCAAAGCCAAAAAATAGTGAATTTTTGGCTCCATCCGAGATTAATGAAAAATTTAACACATTTGATTTTAAATTATAAAAATCCTCCACGTTTAAACTAGTCAAGGTTGTTTGAAACTTATGAATTTTACAGGACTAATCAGTGTAATTTAACACGTTATGATTTTATAACAAATTATTTATCGTTTATTCTAAGTTATCAATTACTATTATCAAATAAAATATAAATATTTTTATACTTATATCAGTGCATTGAATTTAAACTCGTTAGCGATAGGATGCTCCATCTTGTCGGAAAATCCAACATTTTCTTTGGTCCCATATTTTTATTAATACACACAACAACTCTTTTTTATGAAAAGTGATTACAGACAAATTTAACAGTCTTGATTATTAAGGTTTGTCATAATTAACAATTAATACAAGTAGTAATTAATTAGTAGGGTCTAGTTACGTTGATTTTGGTGGTGAATTGATAGGAGTGGGACACAAAAACGACATGTCCAAAAAAATTTGTTTCTTCAAATTAAAGTTAAATAAGTAACAATGTATCTTTTTTCAAACATTATGATGAATTTTCTTGTAATGAAGAGGATGTACTAGGACTTTTTGGCTAAGGAAGGACATTAAAATCAATCATGTATAGTGTGTCTAGTTTTTTGGCCTTTCGCATATTTTATTTATGATTGAGAAATTTATGTGGAGTCGTTTTTATTTTTTGGAAAAACTCGATGAATTTAGCATATCGTTTTAGGAGGGCATAATGACTGTAGATGTGGTGGTTCATCGATCATAACTTAGCTATACCTATCGTCTTTTCTTTTGGGATCAATATCAGCAATTCATCCAATGATATAACTCTTTGGCTTCATAGCCTTTGAAACTCGAGGATTGTGAGTCTGCTTCTCTATCCTTCTCCACTTAAATACTAGTCTCTTAAATATTAGACTTATTTCGCTTAGCGCACCGCTCGATCCATGACCTAAGTCATCTTTGGACCCTTTTATGGAGTAGCTAATGAATATTAGGTACTAGGTCCCCACAAAGATAGTAAAATGCACCACTTACCCTTCTTTTAACAATACGGTGCATAAGGCATCTGGAGTTTGAGGATGGGCCGTTCTAAAGGCAAGACGTAGACAACTTATCCTAATGCAAACATTAGTAATCACTTTCATGACATGAACCCATGAGCTTTAAGTTACACAGATAATTTTACAGTTGCTTCCAAGCTCTCGTTCTACATCATAATACTAGTATGACTAAGGAATGAGTAAAAGAGTGAAAGATTGAAGGATAAATATAAATTTTTGGATTAATGCACATATTATACTATACTATACTAGCAACAGTGAACAAGAAATTAGCAGTCCAAAAAATAATAAGGGTGTTACACAGGGTATACTCCTTTCTTTTTCTAGTGGTATTTTCATTTGAGCTTCAATTTTTCATCAATCTTGATCTTCCTTTGAACGCGCAGAAGACGTTGATCCTGTTGCCATATTCACAGCTTCTCCGTGTGTAAATCGTTGTAGTTGTATCATACGAGCATAAATCCCGTCTGAGTAGTTTTTCAACAGATGAGAATGAGAACCTTGTTCTGCTACTTTCCCATCGTCTATGACCGCGATCACATGTGCATTTCTGATTGTGGATAGCCTATGTGCAACGACAATGGTAGTCTTACCTGCACAAGCGCGATCCAATGCTTCTTGTACACATCTCTCGGACTCTGCATCGAGTGCACTTGTTGCTTCGTCTAGCAGCATTAGCTCAGCTTTCCTTAGGAAAGCACGGGCAATGGCGATTCTTTGCTTTTGTCCACCAGACAGTTGAACTCCCCTTTCTCCGACGAATGTTTTGTACCCATCAGGCAATGCAGATATGAACTTATGGGCATTTGCCAAGGTTGCTGCTTCGGTTATCTCAGCTTCGGTTGCTGATTCATGTCCATACGCGATGTTTTCATAGATGGTGGTAGCAAAGAGGCAAGGTTCTTGTGGCACTACAGCAATGTGTCTTCTCAAAGATTTAAGGTTGTACTTCCGAATATCCTTGCCATCGATGATGACACGTCCAGATGATGGCTCGTAGAACCGCTCTATAAGTGCAATGACTGAGCTCTTTCCACATCCACTTGGTCCAACAAGAGCAAGAGTCTTTCCAGCTCGAGCACGAAGATTCAAATCACGGAAAATTGACACGTCGGGCCTAGTGGGATATGAGAAGTCTACATGCTTAAATTCCACTTCACCACGAAGACGATCAGGGACAGCAGTGGCATCTGGATCATCCGGCTCAACTTCTGTTTTACGATCAAGGAGTTCAAAAACAGAACGCATCGCCCTGCCACCCTTGATGAAGTCGGGGGCTAAGGTCAATGTTTCGGCTGCACCATTAGCAGAAACCATGAGGACCATGAAAACACGGATTGTCTTCGAGAAATCAGAGATCCCATGCTTGACAAGCCAGGAGGCATACCAAAGGCCAAGAGCATAGGAAGCATAAAGCAAGAACTGCGCAATCCCATAACCACTTCCCGCAATCTGTCCCTTCCAGAAGCAACGCCTAAGTGGAGTCTGAAGGCTGGAGTCGAATAGATTGACTATTTTCGTTTCCGAATTAAAAGCAGAAACTGTTCTTAGATTAGCTACAGCTTCTCCAGCAAGTTGTGTGGCTTTAGCATGTGCAGCCTCTAAGTCTCCTGAGAATCCTTTCATGAACATTTTCTGTTGGGAATACAAAAAATTTTATCTTAAATGTGCGAGCTTATAAATTTATATGTTGCGGAATTCAATTTGAATTTACGTGAACTCACCTGTAAAACTGTTGCTGCAACGACCACAGGGAAGACACCAATGAGGACGAGGGCCAGACGCCACTGCAAAACGAATCCTGCAGTGCACGCGACCAGCATGAGAGCCGAGTTCTGCATAATGACAGAGATTCTATCTCCGATGGCGGACCTAACATTGTTGGCATCCAGAGAGAGCCTGGCTGCAATTCTTGAACTATCGTTCTCTTCCTGATCAAACCATGCCATTTCCATTTTAAGCACTGCTTCCAGCATCTTCTCTCTCACCCGTTTTGTCAAGTTCTCCCCGACTACATCCCAGTAGTAATGCTGTAGAGTGTTGAAAATGAGGGCAGCCGATGAAACTCCAATCAAAAGGTAACAGTATTTCGCAATTTGTTTGCTCATGTAAGTGTGGTCCGGATTATAGTACACGCTAAGAACAGCACTCAGGACATATGCAAAGAAAGCACTAAGTGAACCACAGATGACAGAACCTATAGAACCAACTAAAGCGTAAGCCCACTCTGGAGAGTTCATTTTTGCAAGCCGGCCAAACGAACTAGCTTGGTCCTTGAATGCAAGCTTTTCATTTCGGTAATTAGAATAAGCAGCATCAAGGGAGAGGCTGAAGTCCGAGGTAGAAAAGTCAGACAACCGGCGGGAGTATGGTGATCGACCATAGGAAGAGTTTCTAGTGATGATTGGTGAGCTTACGGAGTTCCTTGCACTCGAGGGCCTATGGGAAAAAAAGTCGAAGAGCGTTACGATACAATCAACTCATGTATAAGCAACAGGCACGAGTTCTATGATTCTCGTCTTTAGTTTAGGGTGTAAACAACTATACCTTGCGCTGCTCTTTCGGGCATTACTAAGAGCGGTTTCATGAGCTGCTTCTTGCATTTTGATGAGCTTGGCATACATACCATTCTCTCCTTTACTCATAAGCTCATCGTGGCTTCCAATTTCTGAGACACTGCCTTGTTGTAGTACAGCCACCAGGTCAGCCTTCCGGATAGTAGACAGGCGATGAGCAATCACAAGTGTCGTTCGTCCAATCATGAACCTGTCTAAAGCCTCCTGCACTAGCTTTTCTGATTCGGAATCTAAAGCACTAGTTGCCTCGTCTAAGAGAAGGATGGCTGGATTCTTAAGCATCGCCCTTGCTATAGCAATCCTCTGCTTCTGTCCACCCGATAATTGCAATCCTCTCTCCCCTACCTGCAGATACACATTTTCACTTTCTGAACCATTTATGGAACACACTACACATGACCTGATTCATGCCCACAGCTACCCATCGTGAGGCTCAAACGACAAGATACTCGTCAAACTTAATAATAGCATATGCATTGCAGCTCAAGTTTCACATTTCTCTCAAAACAACAAATAAAAGCTTGATAATTCATTATGAAGTAACATCTCATAAACAAATCAAGGACCACAACAACAACAACGTCCACGGTGAAATCCCACAAATAGGGTCCGGGAAGGGTAAACTGTACACAGACCTTATCCCTACACTTTGGAGGTAGAAAGACTGTTTACAATAGACCCTTGGCTCACGGAGCTTTCATCAACTTGTCCATTTGTTACACATTCCATACAATTATTTTTTAATCATGTGACCAAAATAAATTCCAAGTAATTATTTATTTGACTTTGTATATTATAATCACACCAATAACCCTACATGTTTTTCCTCAGAAAATTTTAAAAAAATTTCTGATGCATTTATCTTCTAGTGTCAACCCTCCCAACTACTAACATTACAAACAAATTCTTTTGTTCACATGAATAGATAAAATAAAATTTTGTTCCTGCACATGCACTGTTGACTGAAAAAAACCCATGTTACCTATTTTTCTTAAATGAAATGACTAGTCCCCAACTGACATTGACTTCATTAAAATATTGTTAGGTTTTTTTATTATTTTTTGTTTGCTGACCAAACAAAACAATTGAATTTGAAAAACAAAAAGCATCTTTGTACATGATTTACAGTTAAATGTACCTTCAGAGCTATAGAAATTTGACCATTCAACACAACCAATGAATTTGGCTTTGCCTAAGGACAAAGTCATCCATTAGATGGAAAAAAAAAACAACTTTGACTAAGGACACCCTTCTGATGCATGCCGGTACGACTCCGTTGCTCAGACTTTCAAAAAATGTTGTCGTAATTGTGACAGATTCTCCAAAATACACAACCTTTGGAGGATCCAGGATCCAACACGCATCCAATGAATCCTTCAAAAATGGACTATTTTGTAGGATCTGACACGCACCAATTCTCTTATATGAATTCGACAACATTTTTAAAGAGTCCAAGAAACTTAGTTTATTTATTTTAGAGCACAAACACTCTCTATCATCAACTTATATCCAATCCATCTTCCATAAACTAGTGGGACCAGCATGAATTCATATTAAATGGTCACATATTAAATAGCATATGGAATATAAAATAAATTTTTTAGCATTTAATGATACATCAGCTATATCTTTATTAATGCAGCATAATTAGTTGAATCTAAAAATGCTAACTTATGTTTGCTAAATACTCCCTCCGTTTCGATTTGTTTATCTTATTAGTCCGTTCCAAAAAGAATGTCATTTTTCTTTCTAGGTAACTCTTTAATTCTAACTTTCCACATGATATATTTAAGGCCACAAGGTTAATGGACACTTTGTTATGCCGAGTCAAAACCAAACAAACAAATCAAAACAGAGGGGGTATTTTTTTAATTAGCTAACCTGAGTATCGAAGCCATCGGGGAGTTTGATTACGAAAGAATGGGCATTTGCAACTCTAGCAGCTTCTTCGATCTCGATTTGTGTTGCATCTGGCCTTCCTAATAGTATGTTTTCTTTGATGCTTGTAGCAAAAAGCGCTGGTTCTTGGCTCACAAGGCCAATTTGCTGTCTTAGCCATTTCAATTTCAGTGTCTTTATGTCATTTCCATCAAGAAGAAGTTGTCCTGCATACACATTAATTATTAGCTTGAGATGTTCATACCTAAACTATGTTGCTCGGATTCTCCAAAATGCACTACTTTTGGAGTATCCGCCGCATGGATTTCATGAAGTTCACTTTCAACTGCCAGACATTTCATTAATGTTGTCCATCACATTACTAACATTGAATTCAATAATGAAGTAGTAATTGTAGCAAAGTTATGATACCTGAGGTAGGATCATAAAATCTTTCGATAAGGGACACCACAGTGCTTTTCCCTGAACCACTACTTCCAACTAAAGCGATGGTCTTTCCAGCCGGAACAACAAGGTTAAAATTGTTGAGAATCTTGATTTCTGGCCTTGAAGGATAGGAGAACTCAACATTTTTAAGCTCTAGTTGGCCACTAACAGTGTCTAATTCCAACCCCGTCTTGGCGTTTCTGCCGACACTCGGCTTATGATCGATAATCCGGAATATTTTGGCAGCTGCGACTCTAGCCTTAGCAAATGCAGTCATGCTAGGGGCAGATTGCCCCAATGCCCTATCACATGAAGGATAAAGTTCTAAGCAATTGAACTTTAAAAAAACCCGAAAAATTCGACATATTTTTGTATCAAAAAGGATAGTACTTACAATCCACCTATCATGACAGCAAACATTGTTGCTATGGCAAGTCCTCCATTGGTGAAATGATGTCTAACTAGATAGCCCCCATACCATAAAAGAAGAGCATAACAACAAAAGACAGTAAAATATGTAGCTCCAAGTCCAAATCCTTTTGAAAATCCACTCTTATATCCAATCTTTTGAGAAACTCTAAGTGCTGCTGAGTATGCTTGCAATGCTTTTGACTCACCAACAAACGCCAATACCGTCCGAATTTGAACTACTGTCTGTAAACTAGCTTCACTTCAGCAAATCCAGTAGCAAAAAAACATCTTAATTTCACAAATTTAGTACATTCTTTTACCTGTTCAACAATGTTCCCTGCCTTTGAAAGTGCTTCTTGACTTTGACTTGACAATTTGGCTGATGTCATAGTGTAGATAGCACCAATTACAGCAATAAGAGGAACTACAGCAAGAGTAACAAGAGCTAGTTGCCACACTGCTGTAAATCCCACCACAAATCCAGACACAAATGTAGCCATATAATGAATAAAATTACCCAACTGCAGTAAAACACACACAAAAAGGCTGTCAGATCCTTAAACTATGGACTAAAGCTCCCGCTACACACTAGGTTCGGCAAGGAAGAAAATCATGTAGTGTGTTTCACCTTCTCACTAATGGCATCTTGGACCACTACAGCATCAGTGTTAATTGCAGAAACAACATCAGAAGTTCTAACTTCTGTATCAAAATATTGAATATCTTGGTTCAAAGCAGACTCTAAGTACTTGATCCTCATCTTTGTTGTTTGTCTTTCACCAGTCCACATCCAGCATGATATCTCTGGCAGACAAAAAAAGATTCAATTTTAATCAAGTTCCCAATTCTTGAAACCAAAAAAAGATTCAATTTTTATGAAGTTGCCAATTCTTGAAATCAAAAAAAAGATTCAATTTTTATGAAAGTTTCCAAATATAAAGATTCAATTTTTATGAAGTTCCCAATTCTTGAAAACAAATAAAGATTCAATCTTTATGAAGTTTTTAGCTTTACCTGCCCATGAAGATGCCCATATAGCAGCACCAACTACAAGAAAGTAAAATGCATACTGCATAACACACAAAACAACAAAAACCATTATCAAAAAAATGAATTTACTCAACTTTCTTTTTCATTTAAGTGAGTTTAGCTACCTTTAAAACCTCTTGAGTCATCTTATCAACATCATTAGCATAAGAGCCAAAAGAATTAACAAGATCAGCAAAGAATCTAAGAAACAAAGGCAAAGAACATCCATGAACAAAAGCACCAAGTGATCCAATTCCCATTAGTACATAATCCAAACTATCAGCAAATCTGAAAAGTTCACCAAAACCAACTGCAGGTAGAGGAGTACTAGGCTTCTGCACATCACCCCCTTCATCTTTTTTAACCTCCATTTTTGTTTCTTGAAATTGATGACTAGTTGTTGTTGTTGTTGTGGGGGTGTTTGAATTTTTGTCTTCAGAGACAACAAGTTCAAGACCTTGCATTTCAGACCATTTCCAATGCTCAATGGTCTTTATCTCCTCAGAATCTTGTGACATTGCTTTTGCAAAATAAAAACTTACAAAACACACCCACTCTATGTAGTTCTTTTGTTTCCCCCCCACACTTTGTCTCTTATCTCTCTCTTACTATCTTTTTCTTCACTACCCCTACCCCCACGCAAACAACTTTTTTTAAATAATTTTACTTGTTTCTTACTCCAAATTTTTTTTACTATTCATATCACAATTTTCTACTTTACCATTGACTTTGTTTTAGAAAAAAAAAAATTACTGGATGTACTTTTTCTTTTCACTGTGGAGTGGTTGGATGTAGGGTTTATTGGTTTTTTATTACTCTCTTCATCTCATTTTATATGATATTATTTAATTTGAGATAATATTAAAAATTTTAGTAGTTCAATTGATTAACAACCTAAACTTTTATCATATTAGCGAGAGTTTGATTTCCTATATTATAATCCCCTTGCCCCTACCCCTAATAAAGAAAATCTAAGAAAAAAATAAGACTTTTAAAACTCGTGACTAGTAAAAGAAAATTAGTTAGATTGTTTTCAATTAGAGTAAAATGGCATTCATTTTGGAGAAAATTAAAGAGAAAAAGATGTCACATAAAATGAGACAGAAGAAGTACTTTTTTTAGTTATTTTTCCTAAATCAACAAAATAAGATTGATCAAAAATATCGTTGAACTATATGAAATAACATAACTTCTGTTCCCTTTGTTTTATTTTATGTAATATCATTTGACCTGATATAGTGTTTAAGAAAAAGAAAAGACTCTTGAAACTTGTGGTCTGAAGCAATTTTTAAATATTTGTGTGAGTGAGATTTATTTCACTAAGGTAAAAGAGAATTTTTTAAAATTAAATTGTTTCTAATTATAATAAAGTGACATTTTTGGTAGGACGGACTTAAAAAAAAAAACGATACATAAAATGGGACATGAAAAAACAAGGAGTACAATGTTAAAAGTTGTTTTCGAATTTGAACGGTGAAAGCAATCGAGCCTTAATGCTCACATAAAGATAGATTGTTTGTATCACGTTTCTTATCACGTGAATTGTTTATCAACTTTCCATGAATTCGGAATAATTTATGCACTAAATGGTCGTTTAAATATACTATTTTAACATAATATATAAACAGATATACTTAAATTCAACGTTACTCATTAAGTAAGCACTTCAATTTTAAAAATATACACCTAAACATTTTAACTTGATTTCAACTAAATATTATAATTCAGCTTCACCGTATTCTCAAACACTCAATATTAATATAATAAATTTTAAAAATATCTAAATGATCATTTTATAAGTTGAAGTTTTCAACTTACTCATAAACTACGTAAATATACTGAAATTTAGATATCGTATTAATTTATTTAAAAAAAAAAAGATAAAATTGAGAAATGATGAGGGAAGCCTATAGAGCTATAGAGAGTGTGAACTTTAGCACCCGACAAGGAATACTATGTGTGTAAACTGGTGATTGGTTTTTTTGACCATGAAAAAATATTCTAAATTTGGCGGTGGTAAATAAAATATTATAATTAAAATATTTTTATAATTATTTATGTATTTATTGTAATTTTCCCAACATTAATAATCTATCATTTTCACACATCAAAATGCATGTATACAATTTTTTTCAAGGAGTGGAACTAAATCTTCGTTAATAAAGTAAAAATTCAGATAAATTTATTAATCAATTGAATTAATAAAATTTGTCAGTGCATTTATACAAATGTAGTTAATATTAGTAGTACTATTTTTTGACTTTAAGGGAACTACTTTATTATTGATTTTGTACTGATTTTAAGATTATGTTAGTACTAAGAGTTATTGGTTATTAATGTTATAATTAAATTATGTGAAATTGTATTGATAGTACAATGACATTTTTACACTATTTTGGGCTATAAATTTCCTGATCATAAGTTTAATTGGTTTACCATATGAATGTGATATTAAATTCCACCAACGGGTCAAACTTAAATTACATAAAAAAGCACGTAAACTTTTCCTTTATATTAATATTCTCTTTTATACTCCTCCTATCCAACTTCTATGACTCGGAACACTCTTTACTTCTATAAAATAGCGATAAGATCTGTATACGATTTTTTCTTTTTAGACCTCACTTGTGGGATATCATTGAATATATTATTGTTGTTATACTCCTCCTATCCAACTTTACTTGGCGCTATTGACTTAACACAAAAATTAAAAAATAATAAATAGTGAAGTAATTTCATCAAATTACTCATTAAATATAATAAATATAATATTTTAAAAAATATAATAAGAAAATTATTATAATTAATGATAAGGATAAATTAGGGAATAAGTATAAAATTGTCTCTTGATTTTATAAAGTGGACAAGTATTATTGGACATCCCAAAATAGTATAGGGGCAAATAAAGTTGACGGAGGTCGTATGTCGTCCTTACTATAAATGTATATTCAGTAATATATGTCATTTTAAAATATCAATGCATAAATTACACTCTTCTTCTTATTTTGCCCTTGATAATTAATGAGTTTAAAAAATATATTTTTTGACCAACTAAAATAACTAAAAAGACATTTACTATTAAATAAGGGTAAAATAGTAAACTCACCTTTTTCTTAATACATATATCATCCCAAAAGGTGACATGTAAAAGGGAACGAAGGGAGTACTATCATATAAGCGTCAATAAAATTACTGAAACAGGCAATTGGTCGACATTCCTGCTTAAACAGCTTGAGGATACATTCGTAATTTTTTGATGATTTTTTCGTTTTAATTTGTTTGTCTTAGTTTTTGATCTTTTTTCAATTTTTATAATCTGCATAAAACATTCATAGACAGTTTTGATAATTTCTGTGAATTTTTTAGAATCACGTCGATGTGTCTGCTTGAATAGTTTAAGGGTATATCTATATTTTTCATGTGGTTCTTCTGTTTTAATTTGCTTATTTTATTTTATTTTTCTATATATTTAAAAACTGCAAAAGAAATCCAAGACATATACAAGAATTGAGTTTTAAGATTTTATCGTTGCCACATAAAATGTGATACAGAAAGTAACATGTAATTGAAAACAACGTAAAAATATTGTAATTCTCAAAATGTAATTTTATAAGACATGTAAAAAAATTGATTGAGTTTTAAAATTTAATCGATGCCACATAAAATAGGACATAGAAAGTAACATATATTTGAAAACAATGCAAAACATATTTTAAATCTCAATAATTAGCAGTTAAAAATATTTAAAAGACATATAAATACTTCAATTGACTTTCGAAAATTTATTAATGCAACATAAATTGAGACAAAGAGAGTAACATATATCATTTAAAATTATATAAACAGTCTTATAAATCACAATAATTGATAATTTTAAATATTTAAATGACATAAAAAGTTTGATTAATTTTTAAAATTCTATTAGGACCACATAAATTCGGACAAAAAAAGTAATACGAATTATTTAAAAAATACATAAAAAATTTATAAATTAAATAATTAAAAAATTAAAATA
>JAOTQJ010000111.1:2135909-2146399 GCA_025642045.1 Solanum sejunctum
TTAAAAAAATAATAAAAAGTTAATAATGACATTTATTTGGTTCAAATTCAAGATAGGCATATTTTGGTTAGCACTTGTCAGAAAATCACCAAAAAATCTACAGATTCCTCTCTTTTTTTTTCATACTTTAAGGAAAGTAAACAAAAAAAAAATGACAGCAAATTTGTTGGATTCAAGAATTTTGATAACCAATTATAGTACTGTACTTAAAATATTAAACTAAACCAAAAATATGACAAAATTATATATTATTACTTTTAAAATTTTAATTTGTATGACACGTTTTTTATTAAAGTCATTTATCTGAATAATTTCTAATTGTTATAGAGAAATATTATTATAGAAAAAATATAATATAATTATATAATGTGAAATTACTTCCAAAAAAATAGAGAAATTTGATTATATGTGCTTTAAATTTTTTAACATGTTATTTGTCTATTATATTGTGTCTTTGTTTTTAATATATTCCAAAAATAATATAATCAAATATCTCGAAATAAAAGTTTAGACGATTTCTAATTGCTATTGCGTAATATCATCACAAAAATTTTTAAGAAAATAATTGTAACGCCATAGTTCTTTTCCTTTTTGTTTTTTCAACAAAAAAAAATCAGATTAGTTTTGATCATTTCATTGGACTGATTTTCCTGAAATTTTCATAAAAATTATTTTTAGATTTTTTAAAATAATGAATTTTCTTACTCATACACTATAACTGCAATTTTAAATATTTTTTTTAATTTCAAGTATCACAATTTTTATGTTTAAAGCTTATTTAATATTTGTAAAGTAGTACAATAATAAGGTCTTCTTGTAATTATTTTTTTTCTTTATTTAGATAAAAAAAAGTCAGTAACTCAGCTTTATTTTATTTATTTTATAGCTAAAAACATGAGTAAAGTAAACTGGGTTTCTGACTTGTACTGCAAATTCTTTCAGGTTTGTAGCTTTGCTTATGTCAGTTTATTATTGTTTTTTAATTAAAAAAAATATTGAAAGAAAAAAAAAAGTTTAAAGCAAATTAAAAAAGGAATATAAATTTTAATAAATTCTGTATTTTTGCAGGCTTTTTTTTTAAAAAAAAGTCCCTTCATAACAAAGGCTTCTTTTGTTTCCATCACTCATGCCTATTTTGTCTCTTTATTTTTTTGACTTTTTGACCATTATGCTGTTTTATCAAAAAGCCCCTCTTCCTTCTATTTATCCGAATGTTAGCCAAGAGTTTTTCGAAAATTACTTTTCTATTTTTATAAGATAAGATTAAGATTTGTGTAATTCTATATTTTTCTGATTCACTTGCAAGATATCTTTCATCGAGTATATTATTGTTGTTATTATCTGCTATTTAAAAATGTAAAAATAGAAAAAAACACAAAGAATAGTATATTATATATATTTGTCACCTCTTAAAGTTAAGATTGAGTAATAAGTTCTGATTCATTCGAATTCTGATAATTTATGGTCAAAGTTAGACTTTTCATCAATATTCAGATTAGTTGGACTCCAAAATGATTATTAGATACTGGATAGAAATTAATAAAGAAAATACTTGATGAAATGTAATTAATAAGAGCATTCGCAAATTAGATTAGTTGTTCTTTTGGTTAAAAATAAAATTTAAATTAATTTTCTCAACTTGGTTCAGATTATCAATTTGGATCGATTTTTCGTAAATACTCTTGTTTGTGTATATTTGTAGGCTCTATGTCTGCTTTTACATACATTCTAATTAAATCTTCGAAATGAGTATTATATCGAGTATGGTAAAATTATTTATCTGTAATTATTATTACATTAAGATATACTGTCTATACGTTGAATCTTTTATAGTATGATCTTTTCTCAAATTTTACTATATATTACATATTGACACCGTCTTCTTTGACTTTTTCGTAAATTACTTTAATATTTTAACATACATTTTGTATGGATTTATGTGCATTAAGTAGAGGGAATTTAATTTCCACATTGAGTAATTACTATAGAGAGTTAAAATAATAACAACTGGAGTTAATAGAAAATGGAAACACAGTTATTTTTGCAGAGAAATTATTTACTGACTTCACTCTTTTTTGGAACTTACAAGGACATGTACATTTAATATTCATTTGGTACAATGGATAGTAAATAATTAATTATATAATTAAATTTATATCATATTTGATTAGATAAAGTTTTTATTAAAATCTTGAGAAAGAGAATATAAGATGAATGCTTTTTTCATTTGCTATGCACTGATAGATTACGTACTCACGTGATCAATCTATAGACGAGGGAATTACGTGAATATGAGACCAGTCATGGAAGAGAATTTAGGATGAATACTTTTTTCATTTGCTATGTGTTGATTAGATGCGTACGCATGTGATCAATCAATGGACGGTGAAATGTGTGATTGATGAAATCGATTAGAATTTATTGTGAAATTTATTATTTCAAAAATTATAAGAAAACATAGATAAACTCTGTTACGATAAAATGTGAAATTTTTTTATGTAAAATTAAATTTTATCGAATTTTAATATAAATATCGAATATGAAGTAAAAATTAGTGACCAACCAAAACATAATTGGGAATATACTTTAGATTCAAACTAAACCTTCCACTAAAGCAAGCTATTAATATATAAAAGAATACCAAAAGTTTTAAAAAATGATAATAAGGAATTAGAAAGAAGAAAAAAAAAAAGACCAAGATATGACAACAAAATAAAAATAATATAAAATGACAAAACGATAAAATAAAAAATAAAATAATTATCTAGTAAGAAGAGAGGGGCTCCAATCATAGAGATATGGCCGTTATATATTATATTTTCATATTATCTCAAATTATTTAGTGTGTTTTTCTTTTATGTGTATTTTAAAAATTATTTATTAAATTTTTTACTATTTTATTTTTATTTATATCTTAATATATTATTTTTTAAATTAAATATTCTATTAAAGTGCTTGTGGGTTTTTTTAAAAAAAAAATTATCTAACGATAAATAATTTGAGACAGGAGAGTGTGTTATTTTTTTTATTTTTAAATTTGAGAAATCATGTGCAAAAGTCCAATAAGTTGGTTGAGTTTTGGTGGTCTAATTCCAATAATGAAGTTGAAATTTGTAAAGAAGAAAAAATAAAAGAGACAAATTAATTACTGATTAATTATTAATAGTCCTTAAGTGTATTAATAAAGCTTAATTTGGGGAAGAAAGAGATTATAAGTCAAAAAGGGGCAACCTAATTCACTCTCTTTCTTCATAATTAGTTTAACTTATTAAAAGGGATGTCCTATATATTTTAAATAATTCATCCTCACTAATTCCAAGGTAAGGGGGAAATTAATTGAAACTAAAATTAATTAAACGAGTTTAAATTCTATATACTGACAATATATATAATTTTTATATTATCTGGTTAAATTGACCTACAATATATATGTAATCCTTCATAGCAATAGTTGCCTTTATTAAAGAGTATTTTATCTTTTAATATAGAATTTTTTGATATGAATTTGAATTTAGTGAAACTCTGATAGAATGTCATACACTAGATCGAATGGAAGAAAAAAAAAGTCTAATATAATAAGATGAAAATAACGTAATAATCTGCTATAATTAATTAAATTTGATTGGATGATTATATAAGAAGAAAAGGAGTAGAATGATGCCCTGGACTGACTATGCAGAATGCTTTCAAGAAAATTAAGACCTATTTTTTTAATTTGCCGATCTTGGTAATTTTTTAATTAAGAGAAAGTCACCCTCTTGCTATACCTCTCAATCACAAAAAACTCCATGAGATTTAACGCTGATAAAATGATAAATATTCTTTCATCTAAATCGGAGGCCTCGAATTTGAGTGCTAATATAATGTGGTCCTCATTAAGAAGCATTTTACTTTCAAATGTAGAATTTTTCTCAATATATATAATTTAAATTTTAATTAAATTTTAAAATAAAAGTTAATTAATATTAAGATATGAAGGAAAAAGCACTCAAATGGCCACTCAAATACTTGTTGAAAAAGTGATGCATGTGATGCTTATTATGTCACCCTATTGTCTTGCTTGTGGGTAAGTGTGCTTAATTCAGACCTAATAAAGAAAAATATATATAATTGAATAAGATTAAAGCTTTAATTAAGATTAAAAGAAGAAGTTGTAATGATTCTAAGCATTGTTTTTATCTGGGGATTGGATCTTTTTAATAATTTCACATCATAATTTAGGGTCCACTTAATTTGAAATACCTTTTTAGTCTAACTATATGTGTGTCATTTTTTTTTTAAATTATATTTTTTTTTTCATTTTTACTTGATCCTATACTATTTTAAGATGTTCAAAATATTTATTCACTTTATAAAATCAAAAGATAATTTTATAGTTAATTCTTAATTTATCCTTATTATTAATTTAGTCGTTTTCTCATTACATTTTTTAAAACATAGTATTTATTATATTCAAAAGGTACTTTAGTAAAATTATCCCATTATTTACTATTTTTTAATCTCTACGTCAAATCAATAGGAGCTAAGTAAAGTTAGACGAAGGAAGTATGGTGTTTATGTTTCAATTATCCATATTAATTGTTGTTGTTATCATTCTATTTTCAACATGATTTCTTATTATATTTTCTTTTTATACCTGATACTGTTAAAAACTCACTATTGTCCCATTGAAAATGTTCGATGATTATTTTTACAGATATTTTGATTAAATTGATGAGAAAAGAAAAAATATTTAGGGACTATTTTTAATATTCCAATGAAAATACATTTTTCATCATGCATTTTTTTATTGAGCATGGTTCAATGTGAATGAAGTGAGAACATCATATTTTATAGCATAAATTTTTGATTAATTCACCGTGGGAGAAAAATTCTATTTCTTGTGTGATATGTTGATATATGTTTTTTTTGAAGTGAGAAAATCACATTTTATAGCATAAGTGTCATATTAAAAGCGTAGCTCGCCCCTTCCCTTCCTCCCCTAAAAAAAATTAATCACATAATGCACAAATTTTGATTTAATCAAAACTAAACACAAAGTGAAAAACATGAGCGCCCACACACACAACAAAAAGTCATATAAACGTCAAATTTAAATTTAACTAATAAATTGCTCAACGAGTTAAAATGATATTTTTTTTAAAATCGATTAAATTAATCAGATGTTATATATCAGACGTTATTTAAAGTAAGTAATATTTAAAAAAACTACTTTCTTCTATATTTTAGTTGGAAATGGTTATCAACTTTAGTGTTAAATTTCTAATATAATAATTATTTTAAAATAAGTTTTTGAGTTAAAACGACTGTTAAAATAAAACGAGAGTATATTTACATCAATTAGTAGTTAATTAGCTAGAAATTTTACTCACTTTAATTCATATTTCCTTCGTCTCAAATTAATTGAATTTTTGAAGTTTTTTTTAAGGTTCAAAAAATAGTTAAATTTTTCAAAGTTAAAGATGAATGTTTGAAACTTTTTTCATATTTGCCCTTTCATTTATTGAACTTTTACATTTTCTAGGAAATAAATTACACTATATATTTATGATTTTACAAAAGGTAATAGTGAAAAGTATGATATAAAGTTTTTCTCAAAATATTTTTTTTAATATATGTATATTACATTACAAATTCAATTAATATGAAGCAGAGCGAATATTTTTTTTTGTTAAAAGGATCGAAGATTGGTAGTATTCTATGCGACATTGTAATTCGAGTAACTAAATTCACAAGTTTTGTCATGAGATTAGTAAACTATTAGACATTGATATTAACAAATAATAATGATTTAGGGGTCGTTTGGTAGCAGATTTAATGTGGAGGTGAATTAGGCGGGTATTAACTTCATTATGAACAATATTATGTATGGTGGTTGTTTATGAGAACAGTTATTCATGTATACAATTAATATTATATTTTGTCGATAAATTTAAAATTCAAATAACTAATATAAATGTAAGTTATGAGACAATCAACATATTATTTTATGGAGAATAAAGGATGGAATAACTAATTCTTGAATGATTCATCCATGAAATTAGGCCTAGGCGTATAAAAATTTCTTGAATAACTAAAATCTAACATAATTATTTTCTATATAAAACAATACGTAAATTTTCTCAGAATTAATACTTATATTATTAATATCTGCTTAACTCTAACCAACTCTCAAACGAATTTTTTTGTTGTTGCATAAGTTCTTAAATTCTTTCTTCTAAGTTTTTACAATTTTCATGCATATAACATCAAAACAAATGCTAGAATATATATATATATATATATATATATAAAATTTTGACAATATTTGTAGATGTTGACAAGCAAATGGATTAAAAGTGTATGTTTTTGATTAATTAAAGGTCAAATGTATTAAGTAAAAAGGATTAAAAATCAATACTTATTAATAATTAAGGGATCAAAAGTGTCATTAACTCTTACCAGTTTGATTAGGCACAAAATTTAAGAAAATAAAAAAATCTTATGAATCTTCTCATCTTAAACTAAATATGTGTATATGAAAATTTTGAAATTAAAAATTTACTAGATATAGAAAATAACCTTTTAAAACTTTTAAAATATATCAAAAAGGAAAGTAAAACACATACATTGAAATAGATTGAGGAAAAAAAAACAGAAAGCGAATATGAAAGGAAAAATATAATTACTCCCTCTCAATTAAATTCAATTTCATGTTGATCAAATAATTACTTGGCTTTGATTCTTTTTAATAAAATCATATAATTATACCCAATTAATAGTAAAAATAGGTTCTAATTTAAAAATATTATAGGTTTTCACAACCTTCAAAATGGATTCACAATATTTTGTTGTGCAATTAAGGTACATACTTGCAATTGAGGATTACTTCTAAATAAATACTTAATGAACTTTTTTGTCTCTATGACCAATTAGTCAAATCTACAAATTGTTGGCATTTTGGGAGCAACTTCTTAATTTATGTTATTTTATTCTATAATAAATATTATTTTTACTGATTAAATAACTTTATCTTGTCATTTACTTTGTCTCCAATTAGCACTAATCCTATCAAATTAGTGCAAAAAATTACATAAATTTTTCCTAATATAGTAGCTAATAGGATGTTATAGGGGCTATACAATAATCTAAATATTATATGATTTGAAGTGTTATAGGTGGTTGTAAATCTTCTATAGGGGTTTTGTTTACCAAGATCTTTTTTTATATAGAGAGAATATGATGTTTAATTTTATGATATTGTATTTAATTATAGTTTTTTAAATTATTATGGTATATATTTGACAATAAGTCATATCTAGTCTTTCTGCTTATAGATTTTGAGTTGAAGATTTTAGGAAATAACATCTGTATTTCTATGAGATAGTAGTAAGATTTGCATACAATTTATCTTCCCCAAATCCTACTTGTAGAATATCACTGGATATATTATTATTGTGCGTTTGACAATAAGGAATGGCTTAGGTGAGCATGATGTAAATTGATGCTAGGAACACTTGAAAGTGGCAAATAGAAAAGGAATATTAAGATAAAAGGAAAAAAGGAAAAGGGAAAAAGTAAAATAAGTAAAACCTAAAAAGTTTTTGATGTGCCTATGTTCCTGTAACAAAGATTTTTATTCATCCCATGAATTGCCACACTCATCATTTTTAATCTGAGATATCAATAATATCTTCTCGTTTAATATATAATTTTTTGACATATAGTTAAATTTAATCGAACTTTAATATTAATATTAAATATTAAATAAAATATATATAATTATAATCATTTGCTTAATTTCAATGATTTGATTTTCAAAGATTATTAATCTGATTAATATGAATATGCGCCTAAGGTTAATTTAGGGAGTCAACAAGCATATTATTAATAAAAGAGCACACTACAAAAGAAAGTTCTTAAACTTTCAAAATTATAATTTGAGATTTATAATTAAAGATTTCGTTGAAATAATTGTTGGAGATACTTTGAGTTACTACATTTTCCCAACAAAGTTTGGCCAAATTAAAATATGTATAATCACTTTTTAGTTATTCCTACAATATGACATCTCAATCTTGTCCTTTCAACTTTGTTGTTCGCTTTGAAATTTACTGAATCTGAATTATATTGAAAAAATTTATTTTAAAGATAAAATACTTCATATCAAAGACGACTCTATACGATTTTAAGGAAGCTTGCTTAAATATTGATAAATATTAAATCTTTTTCAATTTTTTGTTTTTTATCATTGAATAGAAATATGAACCAAATAGTCTATAATATATATATATATATATATATATATATATATATATATTACTATAGAACCTCTATTTATTTATTTATTTTTCTTTCAAAATTTAAAGGTTTGCAACAAAAATCACAATATACTCTATGAAACTTTGATACCATAAGGCCCACCAACTTGTCAATAATGGGGAATGTGCATTTATTAGATGCACCACTAATTGTTTAATATAATTATTTCTACAAACAACTCATTTTACAAAAATAATAACAATATATCGAGTAAAAGAGTAAAATTTTACAAGTGGAATTTGAAGAGAGTAGATTGTACGGAGACTTTATCGCTACCACATAAAAGTAGAGAGGTTATTTCCTAAAACCCTCAGCTCAAAAATACACAAAAAAAAAACAATTTATAATTTTATTTATTGATTGATTGATTGATTTGATTCACTATATATTCCATATATCAAAATTTCCTTTATATTAGCACTATCTTTAAGTCAAATTCAAAAGTGGAAAATCACAGATATAATCCAGTTCAACAATTACAGTATCACTGTTAATAATAAATTAAATAGTACCATTTATTATAACATGAATTATAAAATTAGTACTGATAATTAGATTAGTGGATTCTAGGGTTGATTCTTGAGTTGTTAAAGTGAGAATCACATAAAGAAGAATCTGTTAAAAAGGTCTTGCAATTTTTTAATATATATTTCTTTTATCATAATTTATGTGGCATATTTTTATTTTTCGTCTATCCAATAAAATTATCACATTTTTATAGTTGAAATATTATTCAGCTTTATCTTTTTTATTTTACCCTTTGTCAGGTAATTTATAATGACATAAATATCTGATATGTGACCCTTGGATGTCGAAGGCGTCCTTGGGACCGTGTCTCAGTTTCAATGTGGCTGATCATTATCTCGGATCAGCTACTGATCATTGCCTTGGTAAGTTATTGCCTCACCAACTAGTTAATCAAATGTGAGCCCCTTCTCGAACGAATTCCTCCTTTTGCTCCTCCCAGTGCGGTATCAGCAGCCGTTTCCAACTGTAGTTCCCCTCCCAAAGAAAGGTTCTTACGTATTACTCCACCATCTGACACTAAAAACGCCGTGTTAAGACAAACAAAACACCAGAGTTTGTGAGTTTTGAACCAGTTTCATAACTCATTTTACGATGTTTATAATTTAATATTTACACATTATTAATGAATTTTTAAATACAAATACATGGCCTAACTAAAAATCATTGAGTTCGTCTCAACTCGTACATAGTAAACGTATCTCTATCCTTAATCAAATAATATCACATAAATAAAGACGGAGAAAATCTTAGTTATGCATAAATTAAGCATCCTTAACGGTAGCAAACTTGTATTATGAGACTAATCCTTTAAAATAAGTGGTAATTGTACTCTTTAATTGGTGGTTTCCAGAAAATCTTAAGCATGCTTTTCTTAATTTAATCTTGTTTATATTAATTAATCACTAAAGCACATGCTTAGGAATCTTCTCTGCAAGTAATGCAAGTCTTTCTAACCACTTTCTTTTTTGAACAATAATCTAATGGATATATTATATAAAACAAAATTCAAAAAAATGTAACCAAATGAATTTCAATTATTATTATTATTTTTTAAAAAAGTTGTAGAGTTATAATTATGTAAAGCTAGTTAGATCATGAAGATATCCAATAATTGTTTTGATGAAAATGTAGAAACTAAAATTAATTAATTAATCTTTAAAATGAAGAAATGAAAAAAAATAACAAAAAATATTTTAAAATTGCACAAATTTAGGGGACTAGGCTTTTGAAGCAAATACATGCTTTTTATTTGGTTTAGTCATTTTGAATTATACTAGTTCGATTATTCTTAATTATACTTTTTATTTAGTTTGGTCATTTTGAATTCTACTAGCTCGATTATTTTAAATTATGCATTTTATTTGGTTTAGTCATTTTGAATTCTAATAGATCGACTATTCTGAATTTTGCTTTTTATTTGGTTTAGTCATTTTGAATTCTTATAGATCGGCTATTCTGAATTTTGCTTTTTATTTGGTTTATTCATTCTGAATTCTACTAGCTCGACTATTTTGAATTTTTATTGAGTAAATATTATAAAAAAGATAATTAAAAATGATTTTTACTAAAGCAAATATAATCAGAACACTATTTAATTACTATAAGAAGTACAAAACTTAGGCGAGATTTCAACTTAATTGACACAAGGCGAGTTAAAAATT
>JAOTQJ010000111.1:2153549-2165226 GCA_025642045.1 Solanum sejunctum
TATTCAAGCCCAAAATGACAACATTTGGTCCTGCCCAATATATATTTAAGCCCAAAATAGCAACATTTGATCCGGCCGTATATATATATTCAAGCCCAAAATAACAACATTTGATCCGGCCCAATATATATTCAAGCCCAAAATAACAACATTTGATCCGGCCCAATATATTTAAGCCCAAAATAATAACATTTGATCCAAGAAGCATTTTACATTTGTTGAAGGGTTAAATCTACAAATGGCCTCCATAACATGTGGTCTTGATTTATTTGGCTTCGATTAACACTTTTTTTCGAAAATTAGTTTCCACGTCAGGCATAAGTTATAACCGCTCACACTTTTTTACTAGCACACCACGCAACTCTTCTTCACATCTAGAATCATCTTTGTCTTACTTCCCTCATCTAACTGTACATCCTGGGAAGGAAGGAGAAGGTGGTGTGCAAAACCTCAACTAAGTTTTATCGAATCTTACAACATTAGGACAATGACTGAACAAACTTCAATAAAGATATCGAGTACTGTCATCTATGAGAAGTATGTGTACATGCGTAATATCCTATGCAAAATCTGAAACTAGATTTAATTCAGATCCAAAATAGACTATATCATATACGATATGAACTTTTACATATGTTGCTCTCTGAGTCAATTTAGTTGAACATTTGCATTGACTTTGTGCCTTGGGAAAATGACACTATGTGTAACCCTAAGACAAAGTTATTAGGACTATACTGTAGAAATCATATTATAAGGTCAAACTCAGACCTAACTTTAGTGGATAACTTATCTGTATTCTATAACTAGACAGCTCATATTTTAAATCTTTCAGTTTTTTTATTCTCATGTTCGGATCAACGTTCATATAAAATATTGTGCAATCTATTTCCTATAAACACAAATAATGAAATATATTATCATCAAGAATCAAATTGATGAGAGAAATTATCTAATATTTTTAGCGTCTTAAAGTGATCCGTCTCTAGAATTTTAACGAACATGATAAATTTATCCTTAACTAAAGATTTTGAGTTCATGTTGAAAATAGAAGATGTATTAAAGAAGGTCTTAGTTCTAACTCACACTCCAAAAACTAGCTCAAAAGGAGAAGGATTGCCTAAACCTTATAAGGAGACCACCCATCTCATTAACCACTAAATGTGGGACTTTGTGTCTCAATACCCCCCTCACACTCAGTGCTTAGCATCTGGTACGTGCATAATTTTTCGGGGGTCCAACATTGAGTGAGACGAACCGTACTCTGATACCATGTTGAAGAATGTACTAGGTCTAACTCACACTCCAAAAACTAGCTCAAAGGGAGGAGGATTGTCTAAACCTTATAAGGATACCACCTATCCATTAACTACCAATGTGAGACTTTATATCTCAACAAGATGAAACATATAGCTCAGAGACTCGGAGCATATGACTATAAATTACCTATGTCGAAATTTCAAATTTCTCTCTTCACATCTTTATGCAAAAAGTGCTCTTTTTATTAAAGTTTTATTACACAATATAAAATAAAATTAATCAGAGCTCTCAAATAATTATCAAATGTCAAATAACTTATATTTGATTTAGAGGAAGCACCTTTTGACATTTTTAACTCCACTAGAGAAGACATTCCTAGAAAAAAAAAACTTTTTCCCATAAAAGATTCATTAAATCACATAATATTTAACTTTTCTCATAGCTATCAAGTTCCAATCTTTTTATATTATCCTGCACACAAGAAAACAAAAATGGGTGAACAAGTCAATGCATTCACCTATCAAGAATCAAGATCTCCCCCTTTTTTAAAAATCCTTACTTTAATTAAGATTTGAAATATATATGACATAATATAACAACAACAACAACATACCCCATTGTCTCAAAAAATTCCCGTTCACTGCAGAGTAAGGGGAGGTCGGATGTACGCAGCTTAATCCCTATGTTTAAAAACATAAAGCGGCTGTTTCCAAAATATATATATGACATAATATATATAAAAAAATTAGTCAAAATATAAAAGAGGTAAATTCACGTAAAAATTTAAAAAAAGATTATAATTTTAAATAAATGATTATCGATTGACATTTCTTGAATAGTGAAATTCAATACGTGATGATAAATTAGTTATCATTTTACCAATTTTTTTAATTAATATTATGTAATAAATTATCAATATTTTTCTCATCATTAACATACCAGTGGAATCGCATAAGTAGGATCTGAAAAGGATATGATGTACGCAAACCTTACTACTATCTCATAGAAATAGAGATATTTCATTATCAATATTTTTCTAATTATATAAAAAAAAATTAAATAGTCATGACATAATATTTTAACTATTTTAATTAAGGACCTAAATTATTCAACTTGCTTTTTTCTAACATATACAACAAAGACATCACAACATTTTTTTGGATTTTGTTTCCCTATGAGGATTCTCTTTACATTTTGCCTGCAAAACATTACTTGATTTCTACTTTTTATAATTAGTATGTCTTTTGTTCCCCACTAGCGGCATTATTTATTTAATCATAAATAAATTATTCATCATTTAGCACTAATTAATCAAGATTTAATTTTGAATCTGTCCTTATCTGTAGGAGTAATTAGTGATTGAAAAATGGTGAAGACCAGAGACTGATTCAAAATTGTGATGGTCTTCTTTAGGTCTAGGTCTACACAATTTTAAAATATATGACGTGTTTACTTATATACTTAATATTTTTTCTATATGTTGTCGATGTAGAACTTATATCTAAAGCTGAGATTTGCCTCATCATATGAGATTCACCTAGACTCAAAACTGAAGTTTTTCCCGCCTCATCGAGATTTGTCTAAATTCAGTTGAACTCTGACCCACATCGACAAGGCTGACACTGTAGTGACTCTAATACCATCTCTCTTGTGTTTTGCGAATATGGGACTTCTACTTAAAGTTAGGTTGTCACCAGAATATAAAATTTTAATTTTTTTAATATAATTAAATTTACAATAAAATATTTAATAGTAAAAGAGAAAATATGGAGAAAAATTAAATAATTCCCGTGAACTCATATGTTGTATTCTAAATTCATTTATGTTGTATACAATTATAAAATTTTGCCAAAAGTGTTAATCTTAAGAAATATTTTTTTAAAATTTTTACGAGATAATGATAAAATTTACATATTTGTTATTGTCTTCGCTTGAAAGATATTGTTGTACTACTAATTATATTTTAAAATTGATTGATTTAATAAACCGTGTTTATTTTCTAATCAAACGTCTTAATCAGTAGGGTCTGACTAATTTAATTTGTAGGAAAAAACTTGTGGTGTGAATCACAACTTTTCTTTAATTATATAATAACTTTTGTTTTAAAATCTTCTAAGAAAGAAAAAAAAATATTTGCATTTATTGCGTAGATTTTTAATTATTATTTTTTCTCAATTTAGGAGCCTTTCAACTCATTGATTAGACCATAAAAATCCAAGATTATAGACTTATAGTACATGATTAATTTAAGATTTTTTTCTTATGACAACACAAGAAGTTACATTTTTTTATATGTATAAATAAATAAATGATTTAAAAATACAAATAGGAAGAAATAAATTAAACTGTTGCATATTTCAGCATTGAAGTTTGAATATTGAATTATAATGGTTCCTCTAGTTTCCAAGAGACTAATAAAATATTTATCGAAAAGATTTAAGTTACATACATCAATAAGGCAATAAATAGTACTCTACATAATTAATAAAATTGTACGTAATTGATTATGTATTTATGTTAAGTTACTAATTAATATTTTGTTATAGTGATGAATTATGTTTTAGGTTTAATTCGCAACTCAAAAGTTAGCTCAAAGGGAGGAAGATTATCTAAATCTTATAAGGAATCCACTCATCTCATTAACCATCAATGTGAGATTTTTTGTCTCAACATATAAATTACGTACAATGATTCAAGTAATCATAAGAATAGTGAAATAGTCAATCTGCATACAAATTGATTCGAATATTACTTTTATATTTAAAAAAATAACAAAAAAAGGATATATACTACTTAGCACATTAATTTAATTTCCCAAAAAGAAATACATAAAGGACACTTTTTACTTTTACCAATTGTACTATATAAAAAACTAGTTTTCCCAAGTAGATATTTGTACATTAATAGTACATGATGACTTTTTCTTCTGTCTTGATCTCATGATCAAGCAAAAAACTATTATTATCATTACAAGAAACATGATTAGTGCTAATTAGCTCCTTAATCTCCTCCAAGCTACTATAATCTAATGGATTTTGTTGCTCATCAACATAACAATCACCATTATTATTTCCACTAATCAACTTTTCTTCTCCATCAATGTTGTACATGTAGCTATGAAAATCCAAATTCGAAACGCCATAACTCTCATCAGAAGAAGTAGTGGGACCTGCGACATTACTTTCGTGGAAAGTACTAGCGGTAATGCCTGAGGTACAACTATTCGATGCACCCGTGGTTAAGATACTTGTACTTAGTGGAATTCTACTGGGAATACTGGCTTCATAGCATGGGAAAGTTGGGGGGGTGTTATAATTTGATGAGTGTAATAAAGATGAAGCTTGAAGAAGTGAAATTTGTGGGGAATAATTATTGTAACAATTGGTGGGAATTTGGTGTTGATGATGATAATGATGATGATTAAGAGGCCTAATCTTGTGAGATGAAGAGACAAATCCCATTAATTTCTTCTTAAGCTTTGTGTTCCAGTAGTTCTTGATATCATTATCCGTCCTGCCTGGTAATTGAGCTGCTATTATCGACCATCTGCATTTAATTTTTTAAAATTGAGATTAGTTTAATTTCCATGACCATAAATACAAAATCTATCACTAATTAACTACACTTTAATTCTTGAAAATACTACTCATGCATGCAAAGTATATTTTCCGTAATTTAAGATTTGAACTTTATTAGTACGAGTTTGAAATTCTATCACATCCCATTTAGATATGGAGCTAACGAGGGCAAAAGGGGATTTATTTGAATTTTCTTTGATTTAAAATACACTGCATAAATAAATAATAAATTTTTTGATGAAAATTCTGTCTCGATTTTTATTTGAGCTAAAGTTATATATAAGTTGCTCCATGATTTAAAATTGACGTATTTGAATTATTAAGATTTTTATCAATAAACTTAACGTACTTTCAAAGTTATGTGATGAAAATTTAATAATGATTGGAATTATGTGAATTATATGTATGTACCTGCTTCCAATGTTAGCATAAAGGCCACAAATAACTCTGTCTTCTTCATCTGAAAATTCTCCATGTTTAATATTTGGCCGAAGATAATTAAGCCATCTTAATCTGCAGCTTTTCCCACATCTCTTTAGCCCTAATCACAAACAAATCATAATTAACTAACAAAATAAAATTAGAGAAAAAGACCAACAAATTAAGTATGTGAGTAGTTACAATACTTCTGCTTATAGATTCGATAGAATTTAGTATTTTTGATTCAAACATAATATTCGCATAAATAATTTGTCCAAAATTCCAACTTGAACTCTATAAAACAAATTAGAGTACAAAAAATGAAACAAAACTAGAAGAAAAAAAAAAGACAAACAAATCAAGTATGTGAGTAGCTATAGTACTTCTGCTTACAGATTCGACAGAATTCAATATTTTTTCTTCAAACATAATATTCGCATAAAGAATTTGTCCAAAATATTAACTTGAACTCTATAAAACAAATTAGAGAACAAAAAATGAAACAAAACTAGAAGAAAAAAAAGACAAACAAATCAAGTATGTGAGTAGCAATAGTACTTCTGCTTGCAAATTTGACAGAATTCAGTATTTTTTATTCAAACATAAAAATTCACATTAATAATTTGTCCAAAATTCCAACTTCAACTCCAATAAACAAATTAGAGAGCAAAAAATGAACCAAAACTAGAAGAAGAAAAAAAGACCAACAAATCAACCAGAGGCAAAACTACGACGATTCTTCAACGGGACTCAATACCTTCAATTCAAACACTATATTTATATGAAATTCATAATATAAACTTAAAATTCTGACTCTACCTATAAAACAAAGGCGGAACTATAATTCTATTTACGAATTCTTCAACAGGACTCAATACTTTCGATTCGAACACTATATTTATATAAACTTCATAACACAAACTCAAAATTCTGACTCAGTCTATCAAGATTTATACCTTTTTTTCTTTTCCTTTTTTTAAAAATAAAATAAATTGCAATAAATTAAAAATACCAGCTTTTTGTGGAAGAGCAATCCAATTTCCACCAGTGCCAAATTTATCAATATATTCTTTTAATTTTGCATCTTCTTCTGGTGACCATGGACCTTTCTTCACATTTGCTTTATCACAACATGGAGCTCTTCCCATAATTATTTTCTTCTCCCTCAAGAATTTTGAAAAAAAAATGGAATAAAAGGATTGGCTTAGAAAGACTCAATTTGGACACCAATATATATGTATATATATATATGTATAAATATTTATTGAGAAAGATATATATCTTACATAAGTCAAAGAACACTCATTAATTTTCAATTTTCATAAAGTTGTCCTACACTAGTTGAGTGATTAGATAGACATATATATAATAATTAGACACAAATATTTTACTATGTTGTACTTCATACTGGTTGAGTCAGAATTTCAATTAAGAGAGTTTAAAATATGAAAAAGCAAGCATACAAATTAGTTGAAGGAATTCGACATTTACTATATATAGATAAAGAGTAATTTTAATTGTATTTAAATAATATATTTTTTCATTAAAGATGGTTCAAATAAAACTCAGGCCAAAGAATGGTTCCGCCACTAACTGTACTACTCCGTTCATCTCAAATTATCTTTCGCGTTCTTTTAAAATGCTCCTTAAAAACACTGATAAGGGTATGTTTTTGATTATTTTATTCTCTTATTCTTAAGATTTAATCTTTCTTCATTAAATATTTATAAATTTCAAAAATATTATCAGTAAAAATAAAAAATATATAGCTACATTTATTTTGAATATTTATAATAATAAATCATTTAAGATAGCTATTTGTAAAAGTGCGATACATAATTAGATAAAGAAAAAATTATTATTTTATATATATCCATTGATCTCTAAGTTTTATTTAATTGGTCCTTTTTTTATTTTTTTAATGTTACAGTAAAAGGATCCAAAGTCTGCCTAAATAATGGCGTACAAGTCAGCAATTGAATATGATTGGTCATAGCTATATATAGACTAATTATCAAATGTTGAACCATCAAACAAGTACAATAAATTGCAAAATAGAAGTAAAATTCATGATTATTCATGATTATGATTTGAATTTTATGAGTTTGAAGTCAAAATTTAGATTTTATTATAATTTATTTTTTTCTTCAAATTTAATAATTATTAAGTTTAGATAATTTATTTTAAAATAATAGTCACATTAGAAATTTATGTATTATGTGTTAGTTTTATCTTATTAGTTGCTCTTTTTGTCCCCTTCTATTTCTTTCAGTCATATCTAGTTATTTTTACTTACGGATTTTGAGATGAGGGTTCTCAAGAAATAACCTTTCTACCTCTATGGTAGTGGTAAGGTCTGCGTACATTCTACCCTTTCTAGACCCTACTTATAAATTTTACTAGGTATATTGTTATTGTAGTCACATTAGAAATTTAAAATTAAAACTGATAGTTTTTTAATCATATTCTTAATGACTCAATATTTAAGAAGAACGAATCAATCGACTTTAATTAAATAGGAGTAATTTAGTAAATTATATTAACATAAAATGGGATAGAAAAAATATCTGATATAATTAATAAGTTAAAAATCTACTATTTTCGTTGTCTAATTTTATATGATGCACTTTGACAAATTACACAATTGAAGAAATAATTATTTCATGTATCGCTTAAAATAATTTGTAGATATATAAGTGCTTATAAATTATTTAATTAAAGATGAAATAATAGTCAATTCAAAATGACATCAGTCCTTTTTGAGGTAAACTAAAAAAATGCATAAAAAATATAAACAAATATTAACAATAATATACTTAGTATATATAATTTTACAAAAAGGAGCCTTTAGAAGGTGGTGGTGTATACACAACTTACTCCTACCTTTATGTGAATGTAGAAAAATTATTTCGATAAATCCTTTATTCAAATAAGATATATCAAAATTAGTATAAATAAATAAATATATAAATAAATGAAACGAGTTGAGGGTTTTAGGAAACAAGTCTCTCTACTTTTATGAGGTAGCGATAAGATCTGTGTACAATCTACTCTCCTCATATCCTACTTGTGAGATTGTTGTTATTGTATAAATAAATGGAACACATTAATTAGCTGTAATCCATGTGAGTGAACTTGGTAATCCATGATTTGTGGCAGAACTTGACATAGATTAGACAGATTATTTATATAAAAATTGAATTAAAAAATAAGAGATTTTTCTTAAATTAGCATCTTATATAAATAAAAGTATTTCTTAATTATAGATCTTCCTCAAAATAATGAAACATGACCCTTGGTAGTTGTGTCTATCTAACAGGTTGTTTCATAATAATAATTGAAGATGAAAAATCAATTGAATTTTACTCATTTTATATCAATAATAATGTCAAATAATAATAGTTGGTTATGTAAATTATTAGTTGAACTTTATCCACTGTAACAATAAAATACCTTTATAGGAAAGTTTTGTCATTATAGTTTCTGAAGTTTAGTTATTTGACTATTGTAGTGTGTAAAAAATTAATATTATAAAACTGTTATTTTTGGTTAAATAATATGTGAATTTATTTTCTCTCCATAAAATAGTAAAATTACATTTTTTCATCACTTATAATTATAAAGTCACTTTGATGGATAATTTTTGTTGTTGTAGTGTGTTTGAAGTTCAACTATAAGAAAGTAATTAATTTTGTGGCTTTGCTATGTAGTGAAATTTTACGAATGAAATTTGAAAAGGGTAAAATGTATGCAAACTTTACCACTATCTCATAGAGATAGAGATGTTATTTCTTGTGTTAGATTATTGAAAATGTTGACTTTGGTAGGTTGACGCCTGAAAGCAATTTATGGGCTTCAGAACAGGAATTAAGCAATTTTAGTAGCTTTCATGGATGTTAGCCCACATATTCTAGCGGGTGGCAAAGCTCCGAGCCCATTTTTTCTAGAAAATTCCACGTATCCATCTATAATGAGCCTGCCAAAAGTCTCAGTAGGCTCGGTGATGCCGGACAACGCCTGGAAATATTTTATGGACTTCGAAATAAGAATCAGATTATTTCAATAATTTTTCATGAATGTATAATGAGTAAAATATAATTATTATTTTTTTCTTATAGTAATGTGATCAAAAATACTTTTGTGATTGTAACATGGAATGGATAAAATTAGTAAAATTAATTTTGTCAAAGTATGCTAATAGGGTATAAATTATTTTAAAAATAAGTCAAGTCCTACAACTATTATTGTCTAAATTTTCTTGTTAAGATAGTGATGTACATGGATTGGTAGCCATGTGCTAATTAATTTTTCCTCCTATCCCAAAAGTCATTTCTGATGATGTTGAATTTATATAATACCCCCCCCCCCCCCCCCCCCCTCCCAAAAAAAAAAAAATTTGGGGCTACTTTTGGCTTTTAAATTTTTAAAGTCATTTAAACTTATTTTAAGTCATTTTAAAATGAGAAAACTAAGTTTGTGCCCCTTTAAAATTAATTATGTACATCCACATACTTTTTTACAATTTATACAAATTTCCTCCCCTAATATTAAAATTCACGTGCTAACATCATATTGACATCAACACCCACCTTGTATACTATACCAATAATGTATACATATATCAATATGGTATCCAGAAGATTAAGCTCGGTCTTATATGATACTGATAGAGTATCATAAAGAATATATTTTCTACTAATTTTAGAATTTAATAAATAAGATTGTGACTTTAACAATTTTCTCTTAACTATTTTATTCATTAAAAAAGAGGTCAAAATTATATGATACTGATAAGATATCAATATATCGACGGAGTATCAGAAGACTATATTTTTTACTAATTTAGAGTTTAATAAATAGTTTGTAACTTTAATAATTTTCTAGTCCTATACGATACCGATATGGTTTAAATATATTGACGAGGTATCACAACGAATATATTTACTACTAATTTAGAGGTTAATAATTTTTTTATTTATTTCTTTTTAAAAAGTATAATCCTATATGATATTAATTGAGTATCAATATACCGTCAAAGTATCACAGAAGATTGAGTTTATTCTATCTTATACCAGTATGATATATATATATATATATACTACAAGAGTATATCTCGTAGTATTTATGTAGACGTAAGTACAACATCAGTGTGAAATAAACAAGAAAGCAAGTGTAATAAGAAGATAATATTTTGGATCATGGATCCTTAAAGGGTGAATAATTTAAATTTGGTCTATTAAAATTAACATACTTTTTCCCTTTTAAATTTTGTCAAACACTTTCAAAAGTTTAAATCAACATAATAACAGATTTGATCAACTTTTAAATTTATCTAAACAACCTCTTAGTTGAGTTATTTGGTTAGGTTGAAACTTGAAAAGCTAGATTGGAATACTATTTTAATTTGAGATAGTAGTTAGATTTTTTTTTAATAATGATTTAGTTTGACATTACAATAGTTAAATATTTCATAAGTTTTCATAATTGTTTCTTTCATATTACGTAATAAATGGAATATTGAGAGTAAGCTAAGTGAGTATATCAATAAATATTTACCTGATAATTTAGTATTATGATCATGTTCTTGAATTTAGAATAGGTATTTGAATTGTTATTGACACTTATTATTGTATCAAAATTTAGAACAATAGAAAAATGCAATTATAGTGATGTATCATTATGGTGTAATTGAGATTATGAGTTGAGAAAATTTCACCGAAAACTACTTTTAGCCTAATAATTTATATGATAAGAGTATTAACTACTAATGAACTTTGCTGTTTTTAAAATTATCCAATCAGTATTAGGGAGTTAATAAGACGTCTGTGTTAAAGATTCTCATATAAGTTAGGTGCTATTTTGTCGCAAGGAAATAAAATAAATTTCTTTTCTCTGATGTTTTTCGTTTACATGTACTGGTAACAGGAACAGCTAAAACAAAAACAGTCACGTGATTTGAGCAAGTGAAGTCGAAACTTTGAAGCAAAAAAACTCAAATTCGCCGCCAAAACTTGGCGGTTTTCCAAAATTCAAAATTCAAAGCAATTGTATGTGCCGATTTTGGGATTCAACTTCTCTATCCCTCCTCTGCTTCCTTCCTCCTTTCCTTCATCTCTCTTTGGCTGTATCTCGCTGACCATTAATGGCAGAACTGAATATCAATTTCAGGTATTTCTTCCAAACCCTAATTTACTCTTCAATTCAATAATAGAAAATACACTTCACCAAAACTGCAAAATTACCTTGGTCCTAAGTCATATCTGTTCTAGCATAACTTCAGATCTGGTACATTTTGTTTCATGCTATTTAAACTGCGGCTCTGGTTAGAATTTTGTAAGTAGCTGCTGAAGTTATGGTGAGAGAACAAAGTATTGAATCATTCTACACCCGCTTGCGGGATTCAGCTCTAGCTTCAGCTTCTA
>JAOTQJ010000111.1:2188670-2202507 GCA_025642045.1 Solanum sejunctum
CTCGAGTCAAAATAAAGTTTGAATCTTAGATTTAAAGTCAAAATCGAATATCAAATTCATATTAGAATTGTGTCTTAAATCTCTAAGTCAAGGTTGAGAGAGTTAAGAGTCAAACATGAAATCTTGAACCTCGATCTGAAAAATATTAAATTAAAAAAATAAATTATTTTTAAATATTAATTAATTTAATTTATTTTAATCCATTTAAATTTAATCCAATTCGTCTAATTTAACATTCCTAAATATCACCATTATTTTGTAGTTTACTATTAGTGGCAGTGCAGAATTGAGGACAACAAATACTATATAATTTTGGGATGGGTCTCCATTTATATATTTGGGATTCCAATGTGTCATCATTTAACCAATAAAACAAAATAATACCTAAATAAACAAATTATGACCGACACTTTTTTTTCCTTTTATTCACGTAAGTCTATGTTTAAAAAAAAGTATTTACATTATATATTAAAAAAATTAATAATACCAACTTTTTGTTATTTCAAAATAAATTATTTGGCTCAACATAAATATCGAATAATTATCAGTAAATTATATCATAACTATTTTTATAATTAGATTTTAACTGCACAAAGTCTTTTTTTTAGAAAATTTTTCTCTCTCTCTTGCTAATTATTAATTACTAGATCATACTTATTTTTTTTTTTAAAAAAATAAACTATGACCGACACTTAGAAAAAATTAAAAATTAAAAATTAAAAATATAAATGGTTGCTTGAAAAGTTTGTAACAGATCTAACTTCTTTTTCTCTTTTAGGTTGGCTGGATCTGCCCTAGGGATCCACACTATTTTTCAAAATAATAATAATAATTTTAATTTAAATATATTCTTCCAAAAAAAAATAATTATTCATTTTTGGAAAGTAAGATATATGCTTACTAAACTTACTCTAAATAAATATTTTTACGAAAATGTAGTTGTTTTAGTAGTTTTTTTGACTATGTAAATTTTTCTAACAAAATTAAAGTAGCAGGCTAAGTTCCTTCCTCTTTCTATTCTTTTCTTTCGTCTTATTATTAATATTATTATTAGTATTTATATTATTTTTGCTATTATTATTCTTTTTTTTTTCATTATCTAGTGTATATGTGTTAGTTTCATCATATTTAAGTATTGTCATGTGTTATTCTTTGTTAGTCGCACCTGTTGTTCCTTTTCTTTGCATTTCATTTTGTCATATCTAGTTATTTATACTTATGGTTTTTGAGCTGAGAGTTTTAGAAAACAGTCATAGAAGTAGAAGTAAGGTCTGCATACAATCTATCCTCTCCAGACCCCACTTGTGAAATTTCACTGGGTATGTTATTATTGTTGTTGTTATTACACACTTATTTTGAAACAGAGAGTATTTTCTTGCCTTGTTGTTTTCGTTGGATTTGGTTTAATTCAAGAAGATTGTGCATAATTGTGTTAACAAAACTTATAGAAAGTTCTTTTCTCTTAATAAATATTATGTCATGTAAATTAGAATTAATCAAAATTTGAAAATAGATATTGAATGTATATTTTTTCAAGGCCCAAAATATTTATTTTCTTTAATTTACAAAGAATTTTCGTTAGTTATCCCTTCTTTTGGTAGTTATTTAGTAAATGGATTTTTTTTAAGAAAAATTGTTTGCACCTTTTGAATTTTTAAGATCATATTGTAATGATTCCTTGTGAGCAAATTGAAAATGAAATATTCTTGAATCACGATCTAAAATTTTTTAGATTTTAAATAACGTTCTAATATTTAATCAGAGTATCAAGGTTTATATTTGCATGTATTATGACCTCAAAAGAGATATTTACATTTGTCAATCCTCTTTTAATATGCTAAATAAGCACTAATATAATATAGTGAAAAATCAAATGCCAAGATTACTATCGAAGAATGTGATGTAATGAATGACTGTTTTTCATTCAATTGACATATGCTTCCAACATGCAATACACACCATGTTACTCTTTTGACATAATAATGCTTTTTGGTCTCATGAGAGAGTAAGAGATGCCACTTGCTAGATGAGATATGATTCCGAATTTGAAGCTTATAATTTTTTATATGATAATTAATTTTAAATTTAGAATTTTACATATATATAATGAATTTTTTAGTATATATAGAGAGTCTAATAATAAATTATTATGTTGACGTATATATGTAGATTACATAATATTTACTTCGTTTTGATTTATGTGATATTTTTTATTTTTTGAAAGTAAAAATTTTCTAGTTTGAATGAGAATTTATGCATGGAATCTTCAAGTTTTTTTTGAAATGATATTTATATATTTATAAACTACGTAAAAAGTATTACGAGTCACAATAATTAATAATCAAAATATCTAATAAATATATAAAAAATTACAATTAAAGATTGTCTTATTTGAATCTCGAAATTCAAAATATGTCACAATTGAAACAAAAGGAGTATATAAATATGACCTTCATCAAGAGTAATAAGGAAATTAATGTATTGGATATATGATGGTAAGGACAAACTAAAATGTAGAAGTATGATAGGATGAATCCTTAATATATTTTGTGATTTTTTCCATCAATCTTGGATGAATTTTTTAGTTTTGCGTATGATGGAATAAAATAAAATAACTCTTTAAATTGTCTGAGCTTCTTTCAATTGTGAAGTAGTAGTTAGTCAATGCAACTTTCGACGCTCATCATAGTCATATGAAAACAATCGCGCTATATTTTTAAATATAGGGATCACGCTACGTACATTTGACTCTCCCTTACCCTGCAAAGGACGGGAGCCTTTGATGCATTGGGGTAATATTATTATTGTTGTTGTTGTGATTTTACAAGTCGAATTATATGAAAATGATAGGATATACATAGATTTTATTTTTATGTTTGTGAGGTAGAAAAATTATTTTCAATAAACTCTCGACTCAAAAAAAAAATCGTGACATAAAATTGTAAGAAAGTAAACAACAAAGTAGAAAGATACAACAACAAATCCAACAACATATGATAATACAAATAAAAAAATATAAAACTTACATAATAACTAAATAACACTTCTTAATAAAAGTTTTTTCATATCAAAAACTCGAACCCAAAATATATAAATTTTAATTATTTTATTTATTTTCACCACAATCTTCATCAATTCTTACAACCAACTTTAGAAAATCAATTTCATAATCAAGTCAAAGAGTAGGTAAACTTCTCTTTTATGGTCAAAGTTAAAAGTGACATCCACCAAACCCTGTTGTAGGTGAGTTTTTTTTTTTTTATAAAAAAGAGACAACTATTATATCAAATCAATTATATATATTCTTAAATAAGATATTTCGATTTTAAATTTTGATTATAATAAAAAACGTTTTCCTAAATAAACCTTACACGATATGACGATCACCAAACACTAATAAAAAAAAAACAATAAGAAGTCTAACCCTCGAGGCACAACGTACAACTCCATAATGCAAATTCTCACCAACCAACTTACTTTTTCTTAAAATATAATTTTTCACCAACTTCAAACAATATTAAAATTACAAAACAACTTAGTGGGAACATGTCACCCCACGTACACAAACAACAATTTCGAATTTTATATAATTTATTATCAATTTTATTTTAGTTATAAAAATATCATTTTTCACGTGAAATAAATGAAGAATAATAGGAGAAATTAAATATGCAAATAAAACACAAAAAAAAGCTTTTGAATTGTTTGGTTATTCATATTGAAAGAATAACTTCAAGATTATTTTCGAGATTTAATATTAAAAAATGATATATTTGTCCTCCTTCAAAACTCCGATTAAAATTGGAAAGAAATATTTATACCATTTTATCTAGTTTAATATAAGGCAAATACACAATTTGTATTAAGAAAATATTACATGAATAAATAAACATATTCTGGTTAATTATCTAACTCAATTATTATTTGAATTACTTACAACTCGTGACAAACATCTAACTGTAATTATAGTTTGAGTTTTGTATAATTCGTGTGATTTATATCAATATTGTGCGGGAATCAAATTATGTAGCAAAATATATAAACGTTATACAAAAACCGCGAATTATATAAAAGTTGCTATAACTATAGTTACGAAATGTAATTATCCAAACTACAGCTATGAAGCATAATTAAGGTACTTTTGAGTGACTACATGCGAAAAATCCTCTTTATATTATATCTCGTATATCTCAATTTTAATTCAATAAAACAAATATATACACCAATAGAACTATATACTATTTTCTATATAATTCCTTTATTATTAGTGGCATTATATTATAAAATCATACATAATTGATTTCAAAAAAACTTATTCACCAACCAAATGATACCATTAGATTACTTACTTCTCATAATATGAAATATCTATCGACGATAATTACCGTGGAGATTTTAATAACTTATTTGATTAACTATTCGACCTTTTATTTTATTTTTTTTTCTTTTTCCATTGCCCAATTATTTTTTTTCTAAAAATAAAATAAAATGAATAAGCTACGCTAAAATTTAGGAGATATTAAATAATAGAGGTGCGTCCCACGAAGATATGCGTGATAAAATCGTGGGCCATAGGTTGGTGTATGAAAGTGAAAAGGCGAGTGAACTCTACGCGCTTCGCCCACCCACCCCCGCGCACCGCTGTTTCCTTCAATTTCGCTTGCTTATAAATACTGGGACTAAAACTTCGTAAAATTTGTGACTACATTTCTCTTCCCCTGCCTCTTAAATTTCTTTGATTCGAAGACATTTCTTCAATTTCTTCAATCTCTTAGAGGTATGATTCTCAAATCCATGGCGGAATTTACTTTTTTTTTTCTGTATTTGATCTTGTTTTTGTTTCGGTTCATTAGATCTGTTATAAATCATTTTGGAGCTTTTTTTTTGATTTAGGATCTAGATCTCAGTATTTCTGTTGTACATGAATTCGTTATGACATTTCATACATGCTGATTTGCTTGAAAATGCGTCAAATGTGTGTAAATTTGCGGTTTTGTATCAACTTTTTACTTATATGCAAGTGTTAAATGTTGTTTTTCCTAATCCATGGAGGAATTTGCTATTTTTTTGGTATTAGTTTTATGATTTTGTTGTTGTTTGATCCGTTAGATCTGTTATGAATTGTGTGTGAGCGTTTTTTGGATTTATAATCTAGATCTCGACATTTCTGCCGTAAATGTACTTTGATATGGTATATTAGTGGTTTGTAGCAACATTTCTCAATAAAGTTTCAGATGTTGTTTTTCAAATCCATGGTGGAATTTACAGCTTTTTCTGGATTGGATTTTGATTTTGTTGTTGAGTTGCTCCATGAGATATGTTAGGAATCATCTTAGAGCGTGCTTTATGCATGGATTTAGGATTAGATCTCAGCATTTCTATTGTTTTTTCATACATGTTAATTCATTTCAAAAAGCGTCAAGTATATGCACATTAATAATTTTTAGCAAATGTGTTACATGTTATAAAGAGGTATGTTTCTCAAATCAATGGCGGAGTATAATTTTTTCTTTCTTAGATTTTGATTTTGTAGTTGCCTGCTCTGTCCGATTCCTATTAGATCTGTGTTGTGAATCATTCTTCGTGCATATTTTTGTGGATTTAGGATCTAGATCTCAGCATTTATAATGCTAACACTCATGTGTATCCTTGATTCACTGGTAAATTGACTATTTTAAGATATGTTTTAACACGTTCTCTTAAAATTTTCAGGGCAGATATGGAAACTTTCTTGTTCACCTCAGAGTCAGTCAACGAAGGTCACCCAGACAAGCTCTGTGACCAGGTCTCAGATGCTATTCTTGATGCTTGCCTAGAGCAGGATCCAGAAAGCAAGGTCGCATGTGAAACCTGCACAAAGACAAACATGGTTATGGTCTTTGGAGAGATCACAACCAAGGCCACTGTAGACTATGAGAAGATTGTACGTGACACATGCAGAGGCATTGGGTTCACCTCAGCAGATGTTGGCCTTGATGCTGACAACTGCAAGGTCCTTGTCAACATTGAGCAACAGAGCCCTGACATTGCCCAAGGTGTTCACGGTCATCTTACCAAGAAACCAGAAGAAATAGGAGCTGGCGACCAAGGTCACATGTTTGGCTATGCCACAGATGAAACACCAGAACTCATGCCCCTCACCCACGTGTTGGCCACCAAGCTTGGTGCCAAGCTCACTGAAGTGAGGAAGAACAAGACCTGCCCATGGCTCAGACCAGATGGCAAGACCCAAGTTACCGTTGAGTACAAGAATGATAATGGTGCCATGGTTCCTATTAGAGTTCATACTGTTCTCATCTCAACCCAGCATGATGAAACTGTCACAAACGACCAGATCGCCCAGGACTTGAAAGAGCATGTGATCAAGCCTGTAATCCCAGCTAAGTACCTTGATGAGAACACCATCTTCCACCTCAACCCATCAGGTCGCTTCGTCATTGGTGGTCCACATGGTGATGCTGGTCTCACTGGCAGGAAAATCATCATCGATACCTATGGTGGTTGGGGAGCTCATGGTGGAGGTGCCTTCTCAGGAAAGGATCCCACTAAGGTGGACAGGAGTGGTGCTTACATTGTTAGGCAGGCAGCAAAGAGTGTGGTTGCCTCAGGACTTGCTCGCCGCTGTATTGTGCAGGTTTCTTATGCTATTGGGGTGGCTGAACCACTTTCCGTGTTTGTTGACACTTACAAGACAGGAACAATTCCCGACAAGGATATTTTGGCTCTGATTAAGGAAAACTTTGACTTCAGGCCTGGAATGATGTCAATCAATCTTGATCTGTTGAGAGGAGGCAACTTCAGGTACCAGAAGACTGCAGCTTACGGTCACTTTGGCCGTGATGACCCTGATTTCACCTGGGAAACTGTCAAGATCCTCAAGCCAAAAGCTTGAGTGAGGTGTTGCATTACAATTTTTTGTTCAGTCAAAAGTTCTACTGGCCATAATTCTTGTTGCGGACCAATAAACAAGCTGCATTTGTGCTGGAAGAAGAGAACACATGTTTTCATTTGCGAGTATTCCTTGAGCTCTGAATCACTGGACATTTGTTATTTTCCTTGTTCTTTACCCTTTCCTGCAGTACCTTATTTCTATTTCATTATGGTTATCGAATAGCAGTGATTTAAGTTCTTTTATCCAATTATATATGATATCCATCATAGTATTTCCTGGGTGAAAAACTTCCTGTCTAATGGAAATTTTTATTGTAATCATTCTACGTAATGAGAAATGCAGTCAGTTTATCAATTGGTTTATTTTCTTTTTCTGGAACCACACTGTATGCAAAATACAACTAGTAATAGTTTTGCTAATTGTGATCTAAAAAAAGTTTGGTATTTTAAAGCTGCTTCTATGAATGCAACCACAGACGATCATGCAAGCGCTCTTCTCCTCCACCAAACATCTCATCAGCCCTCTCACCGTCTCTGTAGAAATGAAAAGTTGGTGTGTATCGAATGTTCTGTGTTGTCTCTGGACATTCATCAATATCAGCGTATACGAAAGAGAGCTTTGGGAACTTTTTGCTCAACTCCCAAAATGTAGGAAGGATCTGGTTGCAGACGCGACACCTGCAAATGCAAAGCATAATGATCATTTGTTGTTTTTCAGAATACAAAATCCAACTCATCGCCACAATATGATTTCCATATATTGGTTTGATGATTACAACGTTGAGATACGCACCAAAATCATATAAGAAGACTCAAAACTCACATCCTTAGCGTCTTAATTCCATCTACTATACACAACATTTCTTCGAATGGTGGATTTTAGACTACTGAAAGGTTTATGCTCGACCAAAAAGGTGTATGGTAGAATCAAGTCAATATTAATCTCATAACGGGAAAAAACACAGATACAGTCATACAATGAGAAGAGAAGATCCATACAGAGGGAATTAGAGCAAGAACCCCGAATGACAACAATACAAAGGGCAGTTCACAGTTGAACATCCTGTAGAACTAATAGACAATGGAAAAAGGACTCGAGAAGGATTAGAGTCACGGCCTCGTGCCCTAGCAAAAAACAACATGTAGAACTTTTAATCGACCAGAAGCAGTTTTGCAACTTCAACTCGGACAAACATTTAAAAGTAACCATCTCTAGAACTCAAGACATGAAGATTACGAGAACCTCAACAAGAACTAGAGATTTGGCCTCGTCTACTAGCAAGTTACAAACTTGAAAGAAGAAGATGAACAACCTTTAGACAAATTTTTGGTAACGCATGTTGGTTGTGAACAAAGATAAACAGGATCATTTAGAAGATGAACTCATGTTCCAGTTGAATTTCACAAAAAATGCTCGAAATGAATGCCTATAAATCAAGCATATAAAGTCCAGACTAACAGCTTTGGTAGTAAAAACCTCCGAAATGGGATGTCCGAGTTTAGATATATATCTTGAGTTATACAAAAATAAAGCGAGTAATATGTTCCTTTAGCCATTCCCATAGTAACTCTCATCAACTAGCACTAGGTTGAAATGGATGTCCGAGTTCAGATATATATCATGAGCAACACAAAATAGATCCAAAGTAATTTTGTTCCTTAAGCCATTCCCGAAATAACTCTCATCAACTAGCACTAATTTGATGAAACTGACCAAATCTAAGATTATAACAACAACAACATACCCACTGGAATCCCACAAGTGGGGTCTGGAGTGTAGAATGTACGCAGACCTTACCACTACCTCATAGAAGTAGAGAGGCTGTTTCATGGGAACCCTCGTCTCAACACCAAATCTAAGAATACAGATAAGAAAAATACCAAACATAAAAGATTTTAGTGCACAATCGACTTACCAAGAAGCTCCATAATTGATTACAGCCTGCAAAACACAGTTAGCAAAAAAGCTTCAATTCATCGTTGTCGATGAGTAGAAAAGCTTGTTTCTTTCCAAAAAACAAAACTCTGTAGAGAAAACTTAAGCTAACCGGAGTTTTAGTCATTCTGATAGTGTGAAAAATTTCCTTGAGATTTTCATCACCAGTGGCTGTCATCAAGTTCCCCTGTTGATTCACCGGAAGTTTTCCTCTCTCCGCTTTCTCACCCTCTTCACCCATTTTCACTTCTTTTATTTTTTCCTGAATTATCATATAATCCATTACTCGTCTTACTATAGCAAGAAACAGTAGCAATCTGCAAAAAGTCATATACTAGGAAGCACATTGGATACATTTCAAACAAATATTTCTTCAACAAAAGGATCTATAAACTATCAATAACAACAATATACCTAGTGCAAAACTAGAATTCTCACTAAGGGGTTCAAAATACGAAGACCATGTACAAATAGTATAATTTTCCACTGAAGGGCTTTCAGAAGAACCCCTGGACTCTTACTAGCTCCGCCTCTGAACATACCCATGGAACCCCACTTGTGGGGTCTAGGAAGGGTGATATATACACAATCTTAATCCTACCTTGTGAAGGTAAATTAGTTAGTTCCGACAGACCCTCGGCTCAAGTAAAACGTATCAAAAAACCATAAAACAAATAAAATAGCAAAAGAGAATAATAGCAACAACAAATAATACGATCATTGAAGCAAAGGAAACAACCTCTCTATCTCACATGGTAAAGTCTGCGCACATTTTACCGTTCCCATACCTCACTTTTGAGATTCCACTAGGTATGTTGTTGTTCGAACCAAAGGAAACAACAACAAGTAGTACTACGATTGAAGAAAAGGAATTGCTTAGTTGTTTCAAGCATATCATCAAACACTTTATCTGCATCAATGATATTCCACTTTTTTCTTAAACCACTAATCTATTTTGTTCCTAATGGCAATTCGGTTTGCTTCCACAGAATTTTTCCAACAAACAATCAACTAAATTTATAAAATTCACCAAGAAAACATGAGCAAGGGAAAAAAACATAAACTTTATATTCAAAAGAAAACAAAGCAAAAAAAAATGTCATTTTATATCTTTTGAAAACAAGAAAAATGAAGAGAGTGGTATTACTGAAAATGATGGAGCTTCACAAATTCAAGAATTCATTAAAGAGGAAAAATGAAGGAAGCAAGTAGGTAAGAGATAAGAGATGTATATATTTGAATAAATTAAATTAATTTTTTAAAATTTAAATTATATAATAATATAATTTATAACTATACCATAAAAATGCTTCGAGGCAATGTTTGAATACTGTAACCCGTGTCGTATTCTTGAGAAAAGCTCGAGTAACTTTGAGCAGATAGATATTTGTATCGAAAATCAATACAATTGAATAAGTAGAGAATACATGTCTAATCTATACAAAAGGTATAATAATTTGGGTACTGTTTATAAAAATGTTCGATGAAATAGACACATACGTTAAAAAAAAGATTATTTGACTTGTTTTGAATTAAAATTTTATACCTAATCAAAGTAGGCATAATACATATACGTCATTTAATTCAGCCTAAGCTGACATTTACAAATAAATATAAATATACTATATATAATACTAATAACACGTTGCATAAAATGTTAATTGTCACATTAGACATTACTTAGGTTAAATAAATAAACGCACGTATCTTATATGGCATAATACACAAAAATATTGCATCGAGCATGAATTTTCATGAAAAACATCAAATATATGCATCTACTTATTTGATTTTATACAACTTTATGTCTCCGATCTCTCAAACTTTTAACATTCTCAAAAATTTCAAGAATCATTCTTGAATCCTATATTCAAGATTTCAACTTTACACCCTTTTGAGCAACAAAAACTCTATCTTCCTTTGCTAATTTAAGTACTTATAAGTAAAGTTTTGACGATATAAAGAATTAAACATACAAGAAATCAATTAAATTTAACATTTATTATAATTTTGATCTTATTTTCATCCATCTCGGATGAAGTCAAAGATTTACTATTTTTAATTTTTGGGTATGATGAAATAAAGCAAAATGACTCTTTAAACTGTCTGCGCTTCTTTCAATTGTGAAGTAACAATTAGTCAATGCAACTTTCGATGCTCCTTATGAGTCATTCGAAAACAGTCACCCTATATTTTTAAATATAGGAATCAGGTTGCGTACATCTGATCTCCCTTACCCGCAATGGGCAGGAGTTTTGAGGCATAAGTAATATTATTGTATTATAATTTTGATCTTATCTATATGTTCTGACAAAGGAAGTTGGAATGAGCCCCTTGCGTCCCTAACTCCGCCCCCTGGCCATGTGTTCAACCACCGTTACAAAGCTTCTAAAACTAGCTATCCATCCACACCTTTTTCTTATAAAAAACTGTAAAAACATGAAACATCTCATGAAATTTCATGCCCATTTCATCACAAATGGCCTTTCAAATGACCCCCTTTTCCTCGGTGCCATTCTTTCTTTTACAACGCTCTCTCCTACTGGAAATTTAGCATATGCCCACTTGGTTTTTAACCAAATAAAATCACCCAACACTTTTATGTTTAATACTATGATTAGAGGTTATGCTTCTAGTTTTAATCCAAGTAATGCCATGATTTTTTATGTTAGAATGTTGCAATATGGTGTTTTTCCTAATCATTATACTTTCCCTTTTGTAATTAAAGCATTGTCTAGGACTCAAAATTATATTCTGGGTGAAGCATTGCATTGTTCTGTTGTTAAATTTGGGCATGTTTTGGACCTTCATATAGCTAATTCACTTCTACATATGTATGCAAGTTTCGGGTTTTTCGATGAAATAATGTACCTGTTTGATGAAATGCCTGAACCAGATGTTGTTTCTTGGAATGTGGTTATTGATGATCTTGTTAAAAATGGTGCCTTTGATGAGGTTTTAGCTGTTGTTAATGAGATGTGTTGGAATGGGGTTGAGCCTAACGCGGTTACGCTCCTTGGGCTTGTACCTTGTTGTTTGAAAATGGGGGATTTTGGTTTAGGTAAGTTGATTCATTTGTATGTACTTAAGAGAGGAATACAGATGAGTGAAAATCTTGGTAATGGGTTGATTGATATGTATGCTAAGTTTGGAGATATGGAGTCAGCTGAGAAGTTGTTCGATAGGATGGAGATGAAGACGGTGTTCTCATGGACTTCACTTCTTGATGGTTTTATACAGAAAGGTGAACTACAAAGAGCTGGTGTTGTTTTTGATCAGATGCCTAAGGATACTACTGCTTGGAATGTCATGCTTAATGGGTATTCCGAGGGGTGTGATATGAGTTCAGCAGAGAGAATCTTTCGAGCAATGCCAGACAGAGATATCGTCTCATGGAACACTATGATTCTTGGCTGTACTCGGAACAAGAAATATATGAAGTCGTTGGAGTTGCTAAGAGAAATGCTCTGGTGTGGATTGAGACCTGACAGGATAACATTAGTCGGGTTGTTCTCAGTGTGTGGATATGCAGGTGTGCTGCATATCGGTGAAGCTATTCATTCTATCATGGAAAAACAGAACATAAAGGAGGAAGAAGTTGAGGTAGCCTTGTTGGATATGTATAGCAAGTGTGGTGATCCTGAGAAAGCTCTCACAGTATTTTACGCGATACGGAGAAGATCAGTGTTGGCTTGGACAAACATGATTGTTGGAGTAGCAATGAATGGTCTTGCAAATGAAGCTCTTATGTTGTTCCATCAAATGTGTGATGAAGGAACAAGTCCTAATGAGATTACATTTTTAGGTGTTTTATGTGCTTGTAGCTATGCAGGTTTAGTTCAACAAGGCAAATGGCTGTTCAATGCTATGAGTAAAGTCCATGGCATTACACCAAGATCTGAGCATTATGGCTGTATGGTTGATCTTCTCGGCCGCGCTGGTTTGCTTAAAGAAGCAGAGATGTTTATTCAAGATATGCCTGAAAAGGCTGATACTGGCATCTGGGGTGCCTTACTTGGGGCTTGTAGGATGCATGGTGAAGTTCAAATGGGTGAAAAGATAGCCAAGATTGTGACTCAAATGGACCCAAATCACTCGGGGCGGTACATTCTTCTTTCCAACATTTATGCTGCAGTAAACAGATGGCTTGATGCTGAAAAAGTTAGGAAGAAGATGAAAACTGAAGGTGTACACAAAACACCAGGTTTCAGTTTGGTTGAAATGAAAGGTGAAATGCACCAATTCATAGTAGGCAATCATTCTTGATGAACAAATATGCCAAGTTTGATAAAAATGTGTTGTGAAGAGTGATCGAAGACACAGATTTTCCGACTCTGAGCAGGCATCGGATGGAAAAGACAGATAAAAGAACAACCCACCAGAAGGGCATATACCTCGAGGGACACCAATCTCCGCGGCTAAGAACCACGTCGCTTACAAACAATTGTAAGATCTTTATTTAGTTTCTTTCCAATGTACAAATCAAGAAACAACCAAAAAGTTCATTGTGGATACACAGCTTTGAGCTAACAAAGTGACAAGAGAAACCTTACTTTTCCACAAACAATATAAGCAGACATTATAAGTAAAACCAATGAGGTGCTTCATAAGGAGCTAAGAAGCTAAGAAAATGAATAATAGTAACATAATGTAACCAAGTAAATTGCAGATGAAAAACTACTAGTACAGAATATAAGAGATTGTGTGTAACAGAAAGGCTGTTTGATCCCAGAGTTGCACAAAATCTTGAAGTAATTGTGTCTTAAAACTATATGAAATAGTAAATATTTGTATCAAGAGATAGTTGAGCTGAAATTGAAGCTATTCCATTTTAAGCCCATAGTTTTCCTTGATCTTTTTCTTCTCAGTGAGTGCATCCTTCTCCTTCATTGTACCTTTAATCTCTTTTTTGGCATTTGTAAGTCCAAAACTTAGAGGCTATTTTAGGTCCAAATAGCTTGGATATGCAAGCCAAGAACAACAGCTAGGGCAACTAAGGATGGTCACTTG
>JAOTQJ010000111.1:2236491-2259983 GCA_025642045.1 Solanum sejunctum
ACGCTCATCATGGGTCATTCGGAAACAGTCGTGCTATGTTTTTAAACATAGGGGTCAGGCTGCGTACATCCGACCTCTCTTTATCCTACAATGGGTGAAAGCCTTTGAGACATTCGGATAATATTGTCTTGTCGTATATCTAAAGTTATTTCGGGATGGATAAACGTCCAAAACTAAATAATTTATAGTTAAGTGTACTTTTTGTTTGTAGGGTAGTGACCATTGCGACAGTTTGCACATGGAATATTGTAATTACATTCATTGTCCCATGGCTACTAGTAGCAATGATAGAATTTTTTAATAAAGGATATCAACTTTAATTTTGAAAAAAATAAACAAATAAAAAAGTTAGTATAACAATTTTAAAAATTGTTTATTTTGTAGAACAAAGATTTTTTGCCCCTTGATTTGATCCAATGACTATAATTTTCTTTCTGATATAATTTTTTAGGGCTCAACATTGGATGAGACGAATCATGCTCTGATACTATATTGAAGAAGGTTTTAGGCCTAACTCACACCCCAAAAGCTAGTTCAAAGGGAGGAGGATTGCCTAAACCTTATAAGGAGGTCATCCATCCCATTAACCACCAATATAGGACTTTGTGTCTCTACAATTTTTCATGAGGTGTTTGGTTTTTGTTTTCTAATTTAGATTTTAATAGAAAAGTTTCACAATAAAGCACATCATGTGAAAGGTGACTTCATATCCAAAGCTTATATTCAAATTCTCATATTAAAAATAAAAAATTACGATTTCAACTTTAGAGTCGGACTAATTCAGATTCATGTCTAAAAATTTTACTTAAATCCATATTAAAGACGACTTCATATATATTCAAAGCTCAAATTCAAAATTTTTTCTTAAAAACAAAAAAATTATTTATCACTTTACCATAGTTTTTGACTATCTTTAATGCCTAATATGACTAGTCTATGAACTATGATGAAGAGACCCTATGATTTTACAACACAACTTTTGATGAAAAGATTAAATATTGCCTTGAGTGAGTACCTCTAAAATTTAATACTATTACATAACAAATTATTATTATTATTTTTTTGTGTGTTTTGTTTTTTTGCCAATACTGTGTGGTGGAGTTGAAAGAATTTATCCATGTAGGGAAAAGCTGAATAATCTTATAATTATATTTGAAATGATAGGTCTACTATACCTTCTTGTTTGGGGTATATTTGGTTAGGGAAGAATCCAAAGCTTTATCTATGGATTTTTATTGTTAATTCAATTATATAATTATTTTGAAGTTATTATAAAAAGAGAAATTTTTAAAAAGAGCAAATATTTAAAATATACTAATATAAAATAATAGCTATACTTTGTTAAAATTATGATTTGTAGCTATATATTATAGGAGAGAAGCAAGCAATATTGAGAGAAGGAGAAGAGAGGCGAGAGAGAGAGCAAAGAGTGGAGAGAGACGAATCGTATATGTATATCTGTCAAATTATATGTGTGTATATGTCAAATAATTGTATATGTGTAACTAATTATATATGTATTTGTATATCTGGCAAGCGATATTAAGAGAGGAAGGAGAAAGACGAGCACGATCGAGAGATGGCAGAGAGTGGAGAGAGCCAAATTGTATATGTACATCTGTCGAATTGAATATGTATATCTGTCAAATGATTATATATATGCAACTGATATACATATGTAGTTGTATATCTGACAAGAGATTGGAGGGAGAGAGAGAAAGAGAAGAGAGAGGAAATAGCAACAAAATCCTAACTACAACTATAAATTGTAAGTTCTTCAAACAATAGTGATACAGTATAAATACATATTATATGTTTGCCCAGTTACATAATTTACTCTTATAAAAAATCATAATTTTCAATTTGGATATTCTCCCCAAGGAATGGGCCATAATCCAATATCATGTAATAAATGAGTCATCCATTGTTACCCACCTTTTATATTCTTCTTGAATCATCACTAGGTATATGAGAGTGTTATTAAACACAAGTGACAAAAGAAACTATCAATTGGCTTTCAACAAGTAAATGTCACCAAAATGATAAGAGTGAGTTTATTGCTTCCAATGTAAAAAAGAAAAAGGACATCAAATGGGAGGATCTAGAATGTTGTTAGCTATTTCATATCTTTTAGAACTGACGCAGTGAGTCTGCATGAATTTGATATAACATATTCAATAGAATCTTACAAAATAAAACTTGAGGAGAATTGTGTATACGCAGATCTTACTTTTATCTCATTAAGATAGAGAAGTTATTTTCAAAAAACACTTAACTCAAATGAAGCAAATCATAATAGTAATACAAACAAAAAAGAGGGAGTGAAGGAAAACATGACAACCGAAGAACCATAACATAAACAACTAAATATTTGACTTTGAATTTAATTATTAGTGTACTGTTGAACTAATAATGAAACTTTTCTCTTCTACTTTTATTTTAAATTATAGAAATGAGGAATGAAAATATATTTTATGTTAGGGGAAATAAAGGTGTCAGTCCGACCTTAGCTCAGTTGGTAGAGCGGAAGACTGTAGTTGGTGCTGTAATCTTTAGGTCGCTGGTTCGAATCCGGCAGGTCGGAATATTTTTTTACATCGATTTCAAGTTCAATATTTTTGCATTATAACACTGGCACATGAAACTTTAGACGAATCTCGCATAGAAATGTTAAGTTTGATTAGAACACAAATTTGTATGTTGTTCGTGAATTTGGGTTTGAAGACGACATCAAGATCTAGTAAGCTAAAACAAACAATATGTGCCCATGAACTTGGGTCTGAAAATATCGATAGAATCTGCAATTTAATTAGTTACATGGTAAGACTGAATACAATAAATCCTTGTGATCAGACCCTTTTTTATAGCAGGAGTCAACTTCACCTGATGTTGATATAAGTTATACATAAACTAACAGTGTATAGAACAGAACTTACACTTGGGCTATTTATTAAATAATTATTATTTCTACAACCTGCCTATACTCTCTGACCTCAACTCCCAGTAGAGTCCTAAAGCTACCAAAAAAAAGATGCTATTTCTACACCACTAGATGCTGAACTATACAGTCAAAAATTTGGTCACATGAAGCATCCAACATTGCTGAATGGTGATTTAACGAGTCTTCGAACGCCACCTGCAATAAACTTCAAAATCAAATTGACTGGAGATTCTTATCATCATTTAGTAAGCAGCATGATAAATCACATTATTGACAACAGATGGAACGCCCAATTCGAGACCAGAAGACTAGATCTTGCAAAATACTAGCAGTACACAATGGATCTGGGGAAACTGTTCTATCGCAATGAGTCTAGATTTTTGCATCCCATACCAAATCATTTCTCTCCGTAGCTCTCCTTTTCAGACCTGAACGCATAGAGATGTCAAGTAGAAAGAACAGAGAGGCATTTTCGGACTTTAAACACACACATAACTAAAACAATCAAAGACAGCAAACAAGTGCTGTGAAAAGTTACCTTTTCTCATTGGAGCTTATGTGAGCAAAGTTGCAGTTTATCCTCGCTCAAACAACCCAGCAATATCGAATTTTGGAGGTGTGCATACCTAACATCACGAACAGGGCTGTTCAGAGATTTAATACGCTGAGCCACATTTAAGGATGGCAATTCTTGTACGACCAGTTCCCTTGTTGCATCATCACCAGAAGCAAACATAGGGTTCTTCTTCCCTCTGTCAATTATAGCAGTTTTTGGAAGTCGGATGCCACTAACTTTGGCACAAGAAGCTCCTAACTTCTGGTATCTGCTACCAACTCTCCTGTAAAGAACATGAGAACCCTCTACTGCTTGCTCCATTGTAGAAACTGGGGTGGGTGACACTTGAGAAGCAACCATGTCACCAGAGATCTCCAGTCTAGGACGGAAGGTGGCAACTATGTCATCATTTCTAACTCCACAAGCAAGAGATATACAGATTCCTTGATTCTCTGACTCAGGGACTAAGCACGACCTTCAGTGATAAATGAAACTCTATTATCAACAGGGAATTCGTAAAAATTACTTAGAGAATATCACAGAGCTTCAAGATAACTCTTTTAAAACAGCTTAAAAGTCACCACAACCATACAGATGATCAAGGTACAATCTGGTTCAATATATCAGATGGACTCTGCCCCTAAACTCCTAGGAAGAAAATTTTGGTCATAGTCAAACACGTAAAACTACGTTTGACCTGTCTAATGCTAGGGAATAAGGCAAAACTCCCAGAAAAGCACTCTTCTAAACCAGTGTGAAAAGTCAACTAAAATCACACAATTAGTCCCGGCATGATCTACATCTATCATTTAGAAGTTCTTACCACTTATCATTAGTGGACAATATGGAAGAGCTTCACTATAAACAAACTCCCAGACCAGCTTTAAAACTTAAAAATAAACTAAAAAATGGATAGTTAATCCCAGCACGAATTACATCCATGTAACAGATGCTCTTATCACTTAAATCGAAATAATGCCTACCAAGTGCCAACTATCTAGTCAATTCCTCTTAACATGATTCTGGACATAGGATGCATATTCAAACAATTTATCAGGAAAGCAATCATTTCTAGTACGAGAGCTAGCACGTCAAAAATCAGAAAACAGTACATACGAGCAAAAAAGTTCTCTGCTTAGAAAAGCAATGAGCTTCTCTCAACCAAAAAAAAGAGAGGTGAACTTTAGCCCCTAAGAAGCTCTAAATACCCTAGAAACTTGCCGAAATAGTTGATTGAACTGTGAACAAAGGACCTAAATAGATTAAGAAGGTTAAGATCCTCGACGATAGAAAGTAAGATTGTACCATTGACAACTGAAGTAGTGAAAATTCTCTGCAACAACTTCAAGATTCTTCCTAGTAAACAATTCCAGAGCTTTGGTCTAGTGGTAAGTGCATAGCGCATGACGTATGGGCTAACCACACTTCACAAGTTCAAACCTTACCACATACAAAAGCGAAGCAGTTAAGTGAAAGAAGGGTAGAGGGGAGGGCTTATTTATCCAACGAGTACCAATCATCTGTCGACTGGTCCACAAAGGACTTCAGTTATTCAAGAAAGGATGATCCTTCCTAGCAAAACCTTAACACCAAGGAGTAAAGCCTTGCCATGGCTTCAGATTGTGAATATCAAGACACAAACTTATGCCGTCTCCACAATAAACTAAGTCTATAAGAAATCAATGACCAAGTCAATCCTTGACATTAAAAAGAAGCTTCTTGTTCCAATTAAGAGTATCTCTTAGACCAGACTGAAAAATTATCTGAACCATCCAACGCAAGCTTTATTCTTTCAGGAAAAGGCGAAATGTGATAACAAACAACTTCAAGGGGAAAAAGAATCAATATCCTCCCATGTATCATTACTGTGATGCTGTCTGAAGATGATCTATAAGAACATTTCCAGACCTATCTTTTGAGATATCAGATCACCATTTTGTACTAGCAACTCAACTGCTATGCCATAACGAAGCTTACATTTCTCAAGAACCTATAACCCCAACTGGACTATTAAGTGAGCAGCAATTTCTGTTGAACACAATCTCTCTTAATGTCACCACAATATGCAGACTATTATAAAAAGATATAATGAGTACAGTCAGCACCTTCTTAAGCAACATCTTTCTACAAAAACTGGAAAAAATGGTCAACTAAATGCTTTCAACCAGTTCTTTCTTCTATACCATCCACTAGTGTTTCTACTTCAATCTTTTGTAGAGGATGAATGAGTGCCTAAAATATATTCAGAGACCAGAAAATGCAGGCTTCTTTAAGAACATTCATAAGATTGAAATTTTGAGTTAGGCTCCTTATTATTCCTGAGATCTAAATATGCAGTTAGTTAATGATTAAAATTGTCAAGGTAAAGGAATAATCTATCAAGAGATATTCCAAGGTGCAAATATTCTTGAGGCAGTTACTAAGCAAAGATTCATCAGGATCCTAGCAGTTCTAAAGCTACAGTTAGGGGTGGTGCAACTCATAAGATATTATATATAAAGGAAAAACTTGTTCACCTCAAGAAGCAACAACCAGGTGAGATTTCAAAGAAGTAAACGTACTAGAACTCACCTTTCATCACTGCTACCAAAGTTCCAGTGGCACAAGCCTACTGAAGATGCAGAAAGAACACTTCTAACACCACCAAGTGTAGAAGCTGAAAGGGAACACACAGTATGAACAGGATTTCCTGTCAACCCCGTCAAAGATTCCACTGGCCTTGTAGTTTGCCGCCGATCAAACTGCAAAACCATGCCATTCTGCAAACAGAAAACTATAAATGATCAGAGAACAAAGAAGAGAGGTACTGACTAATTTTTCTTTTGGATGATAATGATAGGATCTCCAGAGAAAAGAGAGACTAACTAATGAAAGCAAATAAATACTCCCTCAATGCCAACTTGCTTGTCACTTTCGATTCTTTACTTGACAAATTTTCTGAGTTATATTAGGTATATATCTTTCTTTGTTTTTGCACACCAAATATTCAGAAACAACATTAAAAGAACTATAAGTTGTAATTTTTCTGCCAGGTCAAAATACTGAGAGAATCCCTTCAGCATTATTAGTCAAATATTACTTTATTCGACTTGCAAAAAATGAAAAGTGACAACCATTTTGCAACAGATGGATTATGTGTTAGAACCTGTAAACCGGCATACATGTAATGCGAATTGTTGACATCCCACACACATGACCAAGGAACAGTCTGCATATCCAAATAGACAAAAAAAAAGGGAAGAATCAATTTAACTTCAGCCAATGCCATTAGAAGTTCAAAACAGAAGTGATACTCTATCCATCAGCAACAAAAAGCTTTTTACTTGTAAGGTCAGACAACAATCACAAAAAATGGGGATTAACAAAAGTAACCAAAGGATTATTATCATGAAGCACATTACTAAGTAAAGAAGTCGAAGACACAGCAACTGAATTTAAACAACCATAGCAGCAGGGCATTTGGGAGCATCATAAAGATGCAGTGCTTTTTGCAGCTCAGGATATGCATTTCCTACCTTGTTAAGTCTAAACATGGAATTGTCTTTGATGATTGTACGAGATTCCCAGGGCTCTTAAAACTATATTCAATTACGTGACAACTTACAGAGATTGGCATGCAATGTAGAGCAGCCTTGGACTTAAAACCTCCTAATATGCCACTTAGACTTCGGAATAACGCAGAAATTTTTACTATTATTCCAAGTACACTGTTGGTGTCCAATCAACATCTAGATGACAGGGAGAAAACGCAATCCTGCAGTCCACACAAATGATGAAGCAGGCAGGATTTATGTAACTTCAAAAAATTCAACAGGCTTAGCTATTAAATCAACCACAAAGATACGATGAAAAAAAAATCATATGACTGAAATTTGCAGTCTAGTACTAGGAGGGTAGCGTAGAGCAAAAGTTGAATGTTATTCTAAAGAAAATTGTGTTTTGTCAATTGAAAGCAGCATTTGCACCAGATGAGTAGCTGATGATAAAGATCATAAGGTCCACCCAAATCTAATAGGTCGCTTTGTAAATTTAACTGTCAAAATAAGGACTCATGAGGCCTTACCCATTACCAACTTACCATAAAGTGTGTAAAAGTACAGAAATATTACTTCATAATAACTCTAATAAACAATCTTTTGAACAGAGAATTTGGGAGCTTATCAACCAAAACAAGATATCTAATACATTATCCAACACCTCTGAGCAATTTTAGCTTTACACAGACATAACAAGTGAAAGCAAAAAACAAAAAAAAAAAAAAAAAAGAAGGCAAAGAGTTATTACCGGTAAGTCGTATGTCAGAACAGTATGGTTGTTTTCAGAACTGCAAAAAGGAGAACGAAAAAATAAGATTCTTACCAGGAGGGGAGCACAATACTAAAAGCTAACACAAAAATTTTTCAATCAAGTATTAAGGTATATTTTGATGTTATACAGCAACTATTTGGCAAAGAGTAGAGGGAGGTCATCAACCTAAGAACTGACAACTTCTTCCCTAAAGAAGCCAAGAGTATGAATCGTTCATGAGGAGAAACATGCAAGTCCTTGATAGTTTTCATGCTCACAGGAAGCAGAATGTCTTCCCTTTCATGCGGAAACAGCAGACTGATCTGCAAAATGCAAAGGTAGAACAAGTTAAACACAAATGAGACTGCAAACCATCAGAGAATTCCAATAAGGCGACCTATGAAAGTTACTTTGGTAAGCATATGCTGTCCTCCCATTCCAGAGAGCCTTCTGGCAACCATCAAATTCTCACCATTGATGTCCACATCAAATAGGCGAGCACCATCAATCTGAATCTCTTTCTACAAACAGGTAAAACATAAGGTTACTAACTCAAGTAAACTTCAGTCAACATGGTGTACTAGATAAACATATGCTAGTTCAGTCCCAACATAAAACCAATAAGAAAAAAGAGGTAAGAGAGAAAATAAGGTTATGTTTTGGGCCAATAAGCAGGAAGGGAACACACCAGCCTGTACTACTTTCTTGGTCTCATCCAGACTATTGATGCTAAGTGCTAACCCAAAGGTGAGCAGTTCCAGTGCTTCTTGGTATACAAGTTGCAATAAATGTGGAACAACCATGAATGAAGGAGTAATGATTTATCTGCTGATACTATCAGGTACACAAGTAACACTAAATGTGGAGCACCAATGGATAAAGGAGTAACGATTTCTGTGTTGCTACTATAAGAAATCAACCTTAAAAAGAACACAATGCCTCTAGCTCATTTTCACATTAAACGAGAACCTAGAAGATGGCAAACCTGTAAAAGAAAACCATTCCCATATTCACGCCTTTCAGATTTCGGGTTGATATTGCATCCTGCACAACATATATGGGTATTGGAACATCAGTTTGATACGATGATACAACATTGCCAATATTCTCAATATCCCTAAGCAAAGATTTCTCATCAACTGCTTACCGAAAATGCGTACAGATGACCTGCCTTGCATTCCAGTTGGCGAGCCCTCAGTTGTTCTCTACGAAAAACAGATATGCAGTAAGCAATATGCTGTTTTGATGAACAAAGGTTAACAAACATATCTGTACTAATGTGCTGAAACTTGTTATCCAAATTTTCTCAAGCCAAAAAAACTACAGAATAAATCAAAAATCCAAAGAAGAAAGACTCAACTAGGAAAAGGGAAGGACCATGCACATTAAAGAATATTTCTACAAAAGCCAAAACAAGTACCTAGTTTAACCGAAAAGGCGTTGAAAAATGTCACATTCTGAAGAATGTTAAAAGGGAATTCTGGCAGGAAAAAGAGGGCCATAATAAAGTCAATCTGGTTCTCCACAGTAAGAGGTATACAACTAATTTAACAAAGGGGTGAATTTTCATACAAGGGAAAGCAATGAGTAAAACATGGATGTACGCAAAATCAGCAAGTTCTGCAAAATAGAAGCTTAAACAAAATTTACAATGGGCGTTATGTTAGCAAGTAATATACGGATGGGGGACACCCAACATACTGGAAAAGTGTTTCTCGAAAAGATTTAATTTAACCCCTCACCTACCCACCCACGCGAAAAAGAAAAAGGCCCCCTACACTTGCAACCAAACAAAATAGATGCACTGAAAGAGACCAGTGCAAAGAAGCACAAGAGAAATAGCACAGGAAGTGAGGTATACCTCTTTGAGGATCTCCACTTGTTTATGCAAATCAGCTTCTCTCCTCCTCCACTCAATTTCTTTCTTACACCAATCTGTGCACTGCACATATTCAATGTAGTCTTATAATCACCAGGAGAATATGTAAAAAATATAATTTAGCACCTCCAAAGATCTAAGAAAATTGCTTTCAAAAGTAAGTTTAAAGCAAAAGTATCATTGCTGCAGCTAACCCAGGGTGAATTTGATACCCCACCAGGCATAAGGTGACCCCAATACCCTTACAGAGAGAAGAGAAGCGAGTTGTTAAAAGTAAACAATTTTGGCTTTACAAAGTGAAGAAGAGACAAGGTAAGGGCAACTAAAGTATTGGTTTTCTTTTCCAATTCAAGGGAATTTATTCTTTCCCTTTTGGTACAGCTGAAATGTTATGAGGGAAAGAATTATGTTATCTTACATATTTCTGTTTAATTTTAGATGATTACAAAAGCTAATGCACACTGATATTCATCTTTCTCCTTGTGTTCCAACTATGAAACTGGGAGAAATTGCCCTTACCTATTAACAACCATATAAGAGATTTCCACACACATATGTCAAGTTTTTAAAATCCTGAGCAACTTTGTCCATTCGAAGACCAATAAATATCTTCAACTGCACTATTCCTTTTTAAATTGAGCAAAGGAAAACCCCAACCGAAGACGCAAAAAGATAACCATCAATTCATAATGCTATTGTTTTTATTTTCTTTTTGTGAAGGGGTGGGTGGGCAAGGCCAGTCTGATACATTTTGGCTACATGGAAAATCTTGAAAGTCTCCACTTTGAATATTCAATTAGATATTAGACCTGAGTTCTATCAGGAGATCACACTGACTAAATCTAAAACATTAATTTTTTCTTTACCTCTTTTTCAAGAGAAAAACATTTAGCTTCAAGAGACCGAATTTTCTGCAAAAGAGGAACAAGTTTGATCACTATCTCATGAAGCAACACTCAAGATATAAGCGTCAATTAAGACCTTTTGAAGCTCTTCATCAACAGCATGAAGTTGGGAAGCATAAAGTACTCGAATACCCTTCACCGTGCATTTTTTATTACATTGGGGGCACTGCAAAAAAATAAAAAGAAAGAATGTGAAGGATGAACTCAAATAGGATCTTCAAATATTGTATAAAAGAAGGACAAAATTATTACAAGAAATACCTTTCCTAACCTTCCTTTTTGTTGCAACCACTTTTTGATACACGACAAACCATATATATGGCCACAAGGAAGACAGCTGCAAAAGATTAGAAGGTGGAAGACAATGGATGCATTAACACTTGAAAATTATATTTTCAATTATAAGTTGTATATCTATGAATCAATCAGCTAACCTCAACTTCACTAGTTTGGTCGACTATATGAATTATCAATAAATTCACCTTTATTTGGGTCAATGTCATTACATTACTAAAATATGTTATGTTCCCCATCAACTTAAGATATTTTCTAAAACAAAAAATTCTGTAAAATACCAAACGTATACCTACAGTGACATGTAAGTCTCTAACTTGGGTGATCCCTACTCTGCGAAAGAAGTGTTGTTGTGATTGGAGGAGGAGGAGAAAGTGCAGAGCTTGGAGTGTTGTTCCTTTGGCATTGATGTGGATCATTTGGAGATAGAGAAGGGCTTTTGAAAGGGTGGAATTGACTTTTGGGCAGTTGAGAAGTAGCCTCCAATCCCTTACTGATTTTTGCCGCAACCATTTAGGGACAGGTAACACGGTCAGGTTGTATAGAGTACTCAAGTGCTTTGGTAGGGAGGGTGAAGATAGTTCTTGATGAAGTAAAAAAGCTTCACAAAAAGCACAAAGAAGATCCAAAAGAGTAGTATGGTTGACGTTACAAAGATACTGAGTTAGCTCATTTGCATACATGGCCATTCTGAGACCGAGGAGTTAATAAGGCACAAAAATTTGTCAGTGGAATCTACAGGGGACACATTGGACCAGCTACATAAATTCAAAAGACATCTATAGTCTTTACAAAGTTGTCTTGAGTTGGAAACACATCAAAACATCTTTGTTCCTTTCTATCCATAAGGAGACATGTGTTACATCCATGTAGTATTTATTCAAATTTGCATGCATACATATTTCAATCAAGCCAACTGAAACAAACTCCTAGAATTTGTAACACAACCCACTTCTGACCTAAATGTAGTATCAATCTTTTTCATCTTTGAGGAACACTAAATAGAAGTCTTCTACAGCATCTAAGTTTTCAAAAAGAAGCTTGTTATCCAAATCTTGTTCCCTTTGACATGTTGGACTAAACCTTTCTTTTGAATGCCAGGGATGGAAAAGCAAAGATCATATCTTGATGCGTGTACCATACTTCTATCAAAACGAAGGTTAATTACCTACCGACCATGACTGACTTTTTTTTCCTTTTATAGTAAAGATAAAGGTTTGTAAAAAAAAGACTTTCAAATACCTTGACAACAAAAAAAAAAACAGCACAGAAACTGAGATTTCTAGAGCAGAAACAACATATATAGTGCTATATCATTCTACTGATGCATCATCTATTGTTCTTCAGTCGCAAGCATAACAAATTCAGTTATGAGCCACATTTTTTACTATTATAAACTGTAATCTGCAATCCCTAGCTATATACAAATCTTATAATTTATACAATTTTTTCTAGAATGGAGTATAGATACTGTGGATTCATATGTTTGACGGTCGTATGCTACAGACGTTCATCACAATTTAGAAAATTAATCCGGATTAAAGTGCAAGGCAGTAAAATTACTAACCAAATTTGGTGGTCGCCATCGTTAGTCCAAGCCTCCATGCAAATTGAGCAAAACAAGCCATCAATTTCACTTCGATTCCACTCAGCTTCTCCTCCATCACTTCCACCGCCTTCTGCCTCATCAACATTTAACGACGCCGTTTCCCTCGTTTTAGTCCTACTCGTATCCACTCCACTTCCCACAGCAGAATTATCCAAATTCACAAAATTCATCACTCCCTCTCGAGACGAATTTCTCGCAACACCACGATCCCCGTACAAAACCCTACGCAACGTCGTCCTTCCATTACTCGACTCTTCTTCTTCCTCCTCCTCTTCCTCCTCCTCCTCCTCCTCATCCTCTTCATCATCATCTTCTTCTTCTTCCGTCTCTTCTTCTTCCTCTTCCTCGTACACTGCTTCGTCTTCAGCCAGTTCGCTCTCGTCGCCGACGGCGCCGATGTGTCGGAGGAATGTCTCGTAATCGGGATCTGCACCGTCACTGTCGCCGGCCATTGCCGTTAAATTACGTCCACCGTCAACACTCTTTTTCCCCAAAATTGAGAGCAAAATTTGGGGCTTTTGCCGCTGAAAATAAATAAAAAAAAGGGAGGGAATACGCTCTCTTTTAATTAAAAAGTTCTCCAAATTTGAAACGTCTATTAATTTGTCATTTACTAGATCTGGGATGAATTTATGCTTTTGTTAGCGAGTTCATTTAAATTTTTTTTAATAAAAATTTATATTTTTTATATATAATTAAAAAAATAAATTTTAATACATATATATATATATTAGATATTAAATTTGTTTTGATTAGTTCGTGTAACTATTTTTTCAGATTTTAAACTTTTTAATGATAATTCTGACTTTGTTGCTAAGTAGATTCATAAATTTTAAATGTGCTACGTATTTCTTCATTAAAATTATTTTACATGACTTGCATGAGAAAATTATTAGTATCAAAGTATGATATGAGAGGTATATTTGAATGTGAAAGTCTAATGAAAAAAATATAACGTTGATAAATTTAAATGATCTTCGATAATACAAGGATATATTTAGCCTCTTTTGCAAATAGTTAATGGTAGAAAAAAGAAACTTAAACATAAAAATGAGAAAAATAAAAGAGGTCAGTAAATATTTGATATTGATACATACGTGCAAAATATATACATTGAACTAATTTTTATTAATAAATATAAACTAGTTTCAAACTTAATAGCGTACTAGTTGTCTAATTTAGATTTTTAATGCATAATTCACATGGACAATTTATTAAAATAAATATTTAGTAAACATTTTCTTAAAAAAAGTCCATCGAGATAGTAAAGGAGGACGGAAGAACCAAGGAAGTGCATGAAATATACGTGTCATCTGAATCAACAAAATAACTATGCGTATCAAATTCGTAAAAGAAACGGATGAAGTATTGATCATATGGACAACTCATTAAAATAAATATTTAGTAAATAATTTCTTAAAAGAAGTCCACCGTGATAGTAAATGAGGACGCAAAAATCAAGAAAGTGCATGAAATATCTGTGTCATCCGAATCAATAAAATAATGGATGAAGTACAATACACGACAACTGAATCAATCAAATAATTACACATATAATTTAAATTTTAAAAATCATCACATTTACTCAAAAAGTACAATAATTTTTAAAAATTCAAAAAAGCTATTCAAACTTTCCAATTCAATACATCTTCTTATATTTAGGAGTTCTTTTTCACATCAAATTTTAAATAATAAATTATTTAACTTTTGACTATCCAACTCCAAATTATTACTTTATGTATTCATAATTATTAACAAATTTATATTATAAGTAATTGAATTGAATTTTCTCATCCTTGTCAATTTACGATAGATTAAACTATTGTATCAAACTAACAATATTTTTAAAATTTTGTTTACATAAATATTATATTTATTTAATAGCAAATACTATTTAACATAATTTTTAAATTGACATGACATATGAGTGCAAAATACGTGGATTACTCTTTATTAATAAATAAATACAAACTATTTTCAAACTTGTTAGATTACTAGTTGTCCAATTAAAATTTTCAATGCATAATTCATATGGACAACTCATTAAAATAAATATTTAGTAAATATTTTCTTAAAGAAGTCTATCAAGATAGTAAATGAGGGCGGAGAAATCAAGAAATTACATGAAATATACACGTCATTTGAATCGATTAAATAATTACACGTATCAGATTCGTAAAAGAAACAAACAAAGTACTATACACGTCATTTGAATCGATAAAATAATTACACATATTAAATTTGTAAAAGAAACGGACAAAGTACTATACACGTCAAATGAATCAATCATATAATTACACATATAATTTAAATTTTAAAAATCATCACATTTACTTAAAAGGTACTGTAAATTTTTTAAAAAAAACTATTCAAACTTTTCAATTTATTCCATCTTCTTTCTCAATGTTTTTCACCCTCAATCCAATATTGTTGACTACAAGAGACCTTTCTCATTGAGCTTTTACTTTATGACTAGATTCATCACACGTGCATTGCAGATATTTGTCAAGTCTTTTAAATGTCTTTTACAAAGTTGCAATAAGTTTATTTTTGAATATTGTTATAGTTTGAAAGCAAATAATTATGCTCGAAAAATCATACAAGTGGGTCCGCAAAGAGTCCGGCAAGAGGTGCAGGTGGCTGGGCAGCGACGAGAGATGCCTGGTAAGATTTTACCGGCCAAGGAACATGAAATAGGAGATTTTGGCAGTTTTTGTGGGAGTTAGCCCACGGATTCAGGTGTTGTATGGGGTTCTGGCGCAACTTTCTTGAAAAATCATATGAGTGGGTCCGTAACGAGCTCAAAAAGAGGCCAAAGAGGCCCATACAGTGGCAGGGGATGCCTGGTTGGATTTTATGGGCCAAGGAACAGGAAACAGATGATTTAGGCAGTTTTCTGTGGTGTTAGCCTATGAATTCTAGCGCTGCAGGGGGCACCAGCGCAACTTTCCAGAAAAATAATACGAGTGGGTCCGCAATGAACCCGAAAAGAGTCACAAGTGGCCTGACGATGACGGGGGATGCTTGGTAGAATTTTATAGGCGAAGGAACAGGAAACAAACGATTTCGATAATTTTTTGTGGTGTTACCCACGGGATTCAAGCGTTGCAGGGGGCTCCAGCACAACTTTCTTGAAAAATCATACAAGTGGGGTGGGAATCCGGCAAGAGACCCATGTGGCTCGACGCCAGCTAGGGATGCCTAGTAGGATTTTATGGGCGAAGGAAAAGGAAATAAACGATTTTGGCAGTTCTCTATAGGTGTTAACCCACTAATTTTGGCACTACAGGGGGCTCTAGCGCAATTTTCCCCAAAATATCATACAAGTGGGTCCGCAATGAGAACAACAAGTGGCCCAGTGGCCAGGCGACAGTGGGGGATGCCTGGTAGGATTTTATGGGCCAAAGAGCAGGAAACAAATGATTTTGGTAGTTTTCTTTGGGTGTTAGCCTATGAATTCTAGCGCTGCAGGGGGCTCCAACGTAATTTTTCCAAAAGTTCATACAAGTGGATCCGTAACAAGCCTGACAAGAGGCCAAGGTGGCTCGATGGCATTGGCGGAGGCTTGGTAAATTTTATGGGCCAAGTAACAAGAAACAGGTAATTTCGGTAGTTTTCTGTGGGTGTTAGCCCATTGATTCTGGCGCTGCATGGGCTCTGACGCGACATTTCTGAAAAATCATACGAGTGAATCCGTAATGAGCTCGGCAAGAGGTCCAGGTGGTCCAGCAGCATTGGCGGAGGCCTAATAGAAATTTATGGGCCAAAGAACAAGAAGCAGGTGAATTCAGCAGTTTTCTGTAGGTGTTAGCCTACACATTCTGGTGCTGCATAGGGCTCAGCCGCAACTTACCCAAAAAATCATATAAATGGGTTCGCAATGTGCCCAATAGGAGGCCCAGGTGGCTTGACGATATTGGTAGGATTTTATGGGCCAAGGAATAGGAAATAGGCGATTTCGACAATTTTATGTGAGTGTTAGCCCACAGATTTGGGTGCTGCATAGAGCTCTGGCATGATATTCTTGAAAAATTATATGAGTGGGTCCACACGAGATCGGAAAGAGGTCCAGGTGGCCCGGCGTCGTCGCCGGAGGCTTGATAGGATTTGATGGGACAAGGAATCGAAAACAAGCGATTTTGGTAGTTTTCTATGGGTGTTAGCTCACGAATTTTGGCACTGCATGGGGCTCCGATGTGACATTCCCAAAAGATCATATGAGTGGGTCCGCAATGAGCCTGACAAGAGGCCCAGGTGGCCTAGCGGCATTGTTGGAGGTTTGGTAGAATTTTATTGGCCAAGAAATAGAAAAACAGACTATTTTGACAGTTTTCGGTGGGTTTTAGCCCACGAATTCAGGCGCTCCATGGGTCTCTGACGCGACATTCTCGAAAATTCATATGAGTGTATCCGGAACGAGCCTAACAAGAGAACCAGGTTCCCTAGTAGTGGAGGCGGAGGCCTAGTAGGATTTTATGGGCCAAGGAATCTGAAACAGACAATTTCGACAGTTTTTTGTGGGTGTTAGTCCATGATTCTAGCGCTACATGTGGCTTTGACACAACATTCCCAAAAATTCATATGAGTGTGTCCAGAACAAACCTGGCAAGAGGGCTAGGTGGCCTAGCGGCGTTGGTGGAGGCCTAGTAGGATTTTATAGGCCAAGAAACATGGAACATGCGATTTTGACAGTTTTTTATGGGCATTAGCCCACAGGTTCTGGTGCTGTATGGGGCTCCGGCGTGACATTCCTGAAAAAAAATACGAGTAGGTCTGCAATGAGTCCGGCAAAAGGCCCAGGTGGCCTGGCGACGTTGGTTGAGATCTGGTAGGATTTTATGAGCCAAGAAATAAGAAAGAGGTAATTTTGACAATTCTCTATAGGTGTTAGCCCACAAATTCTAGTGCTGCATGGGGCGCCAACCCAACTTTCCTCCAAAAAATTATATGAATGGATCCACAACGAGCCCGCAAGAGGCCCAGGTGGTCCTGCGACATTCGAGGACGCTTGGTAGGATTTTATGGAACAAGGAACAAGAAATATGTGATTTCGGTAGTTTTCTATGGGTTTTAGTCCATGCCAATATTGAGCTCCGACATAACAGTGGGCTTCGGCGCAACTTTCTCAAAAAATTACACAAAACCTTTGAAGGATCACATCCAATATGTCATAATTAATTCATAGTTTACTTTCAAGTTACATAGAATAATAAAATATGTCATTTTTCTATCCACTCATATACGACTCAACTTTTTGCCACCCGTAAAGAGTTTCGGATCTCCTTCAAAAGTCGACTCTTTGACCCGAAAGTAGAGAAAAAGTCGTCGTCTTCTCCAAAAAAAACCCAAAGAAATCAAGAACACACACCACCACCACCACCAACAAAAAAAATCTGAAACAAATCGAAAAAAATGGTAAGAATCAAATCCTTAGTAAACCCCAAAATCCTTTAATTGAATTTCCACTAATCAATTTTTTTTTTGGCAAAAATTATAGGTTTGTGTTGCTTGTTTATTACCATTGTTCCTCGTCCCGATCGTTAATTTATTGCCTGTTATCTTTCATATTCTCATGGTAAGATCCTTAAAAAGCTAAATTATTTGGTTTATTTTGATGTTTACAATGTTAATTTCTGCTTAATTTTTTTATTTTTTTTGGGATTTTTTAGGCTAAGGTTTATAGAATGTGTGGAAAGGAGTATCAGAGACCAGAAAGAGTACCTCCTGCTTGTCCTTTTAAACCATCCGCTACTCAACCTAATAATTCTGTAAGTTTTGTTTGATTATAAAGGTGTGATCTTTTGCTAAGATGTGTTGATTTGCCTGAAAAACTTGTGAGTTGTGAGCTATTAAACCAGATAATTTTGTTAGTTGTTTGATTGTGAAGGTGTGATCTTTTGTTTCAAAGTGTTGATAAACAATAAATGTAGCATACTCGTTTAATCGCACAAGTGGGGTGTGGGAAAGGGGGTAGATTGTACACTTTACACCTGCCTTGGGAGGTACGTTGAGGTTGTTTTTGATAGACGATCACTCAAGGAGAAGCATATCGACAGCAGATCGGAAAAGAAATAACAAAAGTGAAGGAATTCATGGAAAAATAATATAAAAAGCATGACAAATCATCCTGGAAATAAGAACAAGCTTTGTTTCGAAGTGTTGACTTGCTTGAAAAACTTTTAGGCTACTAACCCAATAGTTGTTCAATTATAAAGGTTTGATCTTTTATTTCAAAGTGTTGACTTGCTAGAAAAACTTACAAGCTACTAACCCAATAATGATGTGAGTAGTTTGATTGTAAAGGTTTGATCTTTTATTTCGAAGTGTTGACAAGCTTGAACAACTTGTAAGCTACTAAACCAATAATGATGTGAGTTGTTTAATTGTAAAGACATGATTTTTTGCTTAGACGTGTTGGCTTGTTTGTAAAACTTGTAAGCCACGAACCCAATGATGCTGTAACTTGTTTGATTGTAAAGGCGTGATCTTTTGGTTCGAAGTGTTGGCCTGCTTGAAAAGTTTGTAAGCTTACTAGAACCAAGTAATTCTGTAAGTTGTTCAATTATAAAGGTGTGATCTTTTATTTCAAAGTATGGAATTGCTTGAAAATCTTGTAAGCTACTAAGCCAATAATTCAGTAAGTTGTTCTATTGCAAAGGCGTGATCTTTTGTATAGAGGTTTTAACTTGCGCGAAAAACTTGTGGGCTACTAACCCAATAATTCTGTAAGGTGTTTGATTGTAAAGGTGCAAACTTTGTATGTTGACTTGCTTGAAAAATTTGTGAGCTACTCGAACCCAACAATTTAATAAGTGGTTTATTTTCCATGAGTATTCTCTGCTTGCTCTACTCTTGAACCACCACAATTTATGTGGACCACAGTATCATGAACCTCTAGAAAAGTTTGTAGCTCTGAACTACTGGCTTTACATTGCCCTCATGTCTTTTCAACATTAGAGGTAATACACCATGAGATGTTTGGCGCGCATGTCATGAGTTTAAAATCTACTTATTAAACCAAGTGTAGTATTTTGGTGGGGAAAGGTATAGTGGCAGGGTCACCGAGTTTCGAAGTTGAAACAGCTGGTTTATCTGTCAATTTGAACAAACTAACAGTCATTGGATTTGGATCAGCTTTCTTCTTGCTGCAAATTCAAAGGTTACGCATTGCACTATCTTGATACATCCTGATATTAGTCTAGTCACATCACATTTTTTGGCTTGTGATACACTATTAGTAGTTTATATTCATTGCATAACTGATTGAAAGACAATCAAAATGCTCAGATTGGCCAATTCTTTATGCCTAAAGCTGTTTATTTCAAGGTATTATGAGCATATGTTATCAAGTGTGGAATTAGTGGGTCTTCACAATTGGCTATAAAACTTTTCAAAAAGATGATAAAAGAGTGTTCAAATCTGTATTCAAGTTTATGGAGAGTAGCCTGTTTATGGTGTCTAGAGGCAAAGCTAGCCGAGTTCTAGACTTTCTTTTATTATGTATTGCTTGCTAGTCAAAAACTCAAAGCTCGCACCTCCAGTTCTGTTTTTCATAGTTATTTTACATTGATGACTTGTGTATATTGAGGTAGAACAGATTATGTATTTCTAGGGATAGGTTTCGTTGGAGTTGGGCTATTTGATCCATGTACTTTTAGAATGTGTAACTAAAATGGTATAATAATTTTTTAAGTTACAGGTGAAGAACGGTTTAAAATGGTAAATTATTGATGAAGCTTATACTAATTGATTAAGAGGGAGGGAGAGGGGAAGAGTGTGTGTGTTATGAAAATAAAAAGAAAAGATGCCATTTCTCAATACTGGTGAATGGTAATCTGAATCATTTTTAAAGAAAATAGTGGTGAACAGTATTTTTCCGGGACATCCCATTTAAATTTGGCATTAGCTAGTAGTGAGTTGCAGTAACTTTAGTCTGAGCTTGAAAACTCGATCAATTTGAGCTTCTCATTCTTCGTTCTTCATTCTCTGTTACTACTTGTTGTTTCTTTTGATCCGGTTATCGCACTAGTTTGCTACTGATATTGTTCATGTTCGCTGAATGCTATATAATGCTGTCTCTATTATTTGCTATGTCTTCTTTACTTCTGTATGCTCTTTTTCTTACTGCGCTGATATGCAATACTTGAGCCGAGAGTCTTTTGAAAACAATCTCTTGTCCTCCACTAGGTAGGGGTAAGGTCTGCATACACTCTACTTTCCTCAAACTCCATCTATGGAATGGGATTTCGCTGGGGTTTATGTTGAAAAAGCGGAGAAGGAAATAGAACACTGCCTCATTGCCTTGCATTTATTTATCAAAGAAACACTCTGAACTCCATAAATCTATTAATAACATCTAACATATGTTGGCGAAACTTGTCTTTGTGCCATTTGAACTAAAATTGCACACTTTCGTCCATCTTATTTATTGCGTTAACCAATAACTCAGTATAACAGAACACATTGTGTGTAACAGGTTACCGGGGAGGAACAAATTTCTGGCGCTCCCCATCCTGTACCGAAGGCTGTTGGAGTGGATGATTCCAAGCAAGACTAACTTTCAGCAATATCAAATATTGTTTACGTCTTACTCGAGACTATGCAGGTTCTCCTAGCCTTTGGTAAAATGATATTGTATGCTACCAATATCATCTTGGTTATAATTTAGTTTGTGGAGATTTGGATCATATAAAACTGAACTGCTGTTTTACATTTTTCTTGTTTAACTTGTAAATCTATGTTTATATGCACAAATGACATCTGATTGTGCCTTCAACTCTATGATGTTTCTTCAGTTGAAAGTATCACTCTTATGTTAGAATTAATTGATTTTAGTAGCGCGCTTAACGCCTCCTGTCCCTCGTATTATCGTTCTTGAGCCTTGGAACTCTCTTCCTCTGGAACCTGAGCTCATACAAAAGGTAATCGTTTACGTTGATAAGTGAGATTCTCTCAACCAAGTCATCATGAATATTGTAAAATTGTTTCGAATTCCCAGCTAAAGTATTATAATTACTGGTTGAGCTCATCTGCTACAGTCATATGTGAAGTTGTTTGAGAATAGTGGTGTTGAGTTTCTCGATTCTTTTACTTAGGATTGATCAGTTATCTTCCTCGATGAGGCGGAAATGTAAGTTTTTCTAGTTGAATTTGATTTCCTATCGTTGTTGCTTAATAAGAATGGACATGAGGCTCGTGACATTAACGTGAAGGGTAAGGATGGTTATATTTCTCGGAGCAAATTTCTGGTGAACATGAAGCGCATTGGATACAATTTGTCTCATCAATGTATACAAGTGGTATTGTTTTCATATGTATATTGTGTATCGTTTTCTTGCATGCTGGCAAGTGAAAATCTACCATAAAATTTTTTTTGTGGGATCATTTACAACTGGCAATTTTGTACCTGCAATTTTTAGGACCATTTTGATGAATTTGATCGTATATTTTGTTTATTCTTGCCCTTTATCTTTTAATATTTAATAGTTGTGGACATGTGGTATTTATTGAGTTTGTTTTAACTAAGGAACTTATTCTTTTTAGGAAAAATTACGCAGATAAACAAATATATATTAATTTATTAGCTAATATAGGTATAGTTTGAATTAATTATGGCTCGTTATAAATATTTAGTTGTAATGAAAGTTTGAGTTTTGTATAATTCGTGCGATCTATATAAACATTGTGTGCGAATCAAATTATATAGCAAAATATACAAACATTGTGAATTGTATAGTTAATTATACAAACGCTTTGCACGAAATGTATAATGTAATATACCATTGCTATACAAAAATTGCAAATGAATTATACAAACACTCTGCATGAAATGTATAACGCAATATATTAATGTTATACAAAAATTATTTTATAGCGAATTATACAAATATATACAAATACTGCTAGAATTATATAACCGTTTCTATAACTATAATTACGAAATATAATTATCCAAATTATAGTTATGGAGCATTATTAATGTAATTTTGAGTGACTATATACGAAAACTCTTCTTTTTAATCTTTTGCCAAAAGGTGAAAGGGATTGGCTCGAATCTTTTTTATGACAATAATAACATACTCAACGTAATTCTATCCTGAACTTGAATAAACACAAGCTGATCTGAATACGATCGTTTCGAGAAATGTTTGTTGGGGGGGGGGGGATGATGTCATGTGTATTAACAAAGTTATAAAAAATTTATTCAAGTTGATTATAAATAAATGGGTTGGTGAGTCTTGGTCAAAATGTTTCATTGTATAAGATCTTTGTTGAAATTTAGGTGAATGTTTGTTGAAGAAGGGCTTTAAAGAAAGTTCTAGGAGATTGCTATTAAAATTAAAATTAAAATTAAAATTTGCCACCTTATTATAAATTACTAGTATAATATTTTAATGTTTCTTAATTTTTGATGAAAAGCTAATTAATAATTGTTTTTACTTTTTAAGACTAATGTTAATTTCTAATGGTGTAATTAATTAATTAGGTGAAGAACCTAGGGATTTTTCAGTTCGATCAACTTCTTTTATTCTTACTAATTATTATTGTTGAGACACAAAGTCCCACACTAGTGGTTAATGGGATGAGTGGTCTCCTTATAAGGCTTAGGCAATCCTCCTCCCTTCAAACTAGTTTTTGGGGTGTGAGTTAGGCCTAAGACCTACTTCAACAATTATTTACTAATATAATTAGATGTACTCTTTATGTTTTTTTTTCCTTTATTAATATCAATGCCTATATATTTAACTTATCTTATAATATGAGTTAAAATTTTAGTCACGCAAACAAAGACTCGTATTGATAATTGAAAAGAAAAAGAAAAGTTACATATAAGGTGTAGAAAACATGTGAGCTTGTTTCAAAGTAATTAAAATTAACTTATATTAAGAGATTTTTGAACCGATAAATCTCATGAACAAGTTAAGGGGTGCAATATCCAAGAGTTGAAACAACTCCGTCCAAAACTTACTCGTGAAGCTTCATGCTAGTCTTGATAGAGTCGAATTTAAAATTTGAAATTA
>JAOTQJ010000111.1:2260083-2272290 GCA_025642045.1 Solanum sejunctum
TCCGTAAAAACACAAGATTTTCTATTTTTATTTTTCTAAGTTATGATTGTTCCACGTGCTAATTGAGGATTAGATTTGCTTAATCTCCTCCTAATCCACAATTTTTTTGAAAAAAAAAAGAGCGATTAAGAAATTTTTGTCCATATATTATAAATTTCATTATCACAAGGAGGGGATTGGAGGATAATTGATCAAATTGATATGACTTTTAGGTATTTGGCCTTTCAAGAAGCAAGAAAAGTTCATAATTTTTTTTTAAAAAAATTATATTTTAATTTTTTAAATTTTTTTTGTATGAGATAATAATTAATCACACATTTCAATGTGATATCAGAATAGATAAATATTTGATATTTGAGACTTGTCATTATTTATTATCAGAAAATAATTTTCGCCTGTATGATGCATGAAAAATTATGTTAGTTGTTCTTACTATGAACAACGTAGAAATTCATTATTAAATCAAATTTTTGAACATGAACTTGCATAACTTTTTCTTTCAAATAACTTTTATGTGTTTGTACAAAAATTAAAAAATATGTTTGTTGTTATTACACGTGAATGTGAGGAACAATCATCACTAGTTTAAATTTTGATTTACGAAAATTAAAAAATATATTTGTTGTTACACGTGAAGTGAGAAAAATTCATCACCAGTTTAAATTCTGAATTTGCAAAATTTTTTCTTCCAACTAGTTTTCACATGTTTGGTTCACGAAAATAAGTTTGTTGCCCTTACGTGCGAACAAGGTGAAACTACGTTTATTATTATTTTGAATTAGTTAATCACACATTGGGATGTCATATCAGAGTAGATAAAAATTTGATGTTTGAATCTTGTCATCATTCATTATCAGAATATAATTTTCGCATGTATGGTTCATGGAAAATACGTTAGTTGCTCTTATATTACATGTGAACACCATAGAAAATTTATTACTAGTTCGAACTTTTGAACTTGAACTTGTAAAATTTTTTCATTCAAATACTTTAGCATGTTTGATTCGCGAGAACTGAAAAATATATTTGTCGTTGTTACACATGAACTCGAGGAAAATTCATCATTTGTTCAAGTTTTGAACTTCCTAATAGTCTTCACATGTTTGGTTTAGGAAAATACATTTGTTTCTCTTACGTGCAAACAACGTGAAAATGTTAGTAATTTTTAATTTGTGAATTTATATATTAATATATTATACATAGATATGCTATCATTAAATCAATCTTTTTTTGATCTAATAAAGTATTATATATTTGGGCATAAAATATAAATACTCATTGAGCATTTCTTTTAATTATGATAAAAACTTATTAGAAAATGCATCTTTCTTGAAAAGACATATCTTTCATGAAAAGACATACCTTTTATGAAAGGGTGTTGCAGAATATTTAAATACTTGGTCCCTAAATCAGAACACAAGTTTTTCTTTTTCTCTCCATCTCAGAAAAAGAACACTACAAAATAGTCTTCAAGGTTTAGAAGATCAAGTTCTTCAAATAATTTATTATAATGAAACAAGGTTAGTGTTCTTATCTTTCTTATATATTGATGTTCATATCTACTGATTTACTTGTGATCCTGGGTGATTTCTTCAAGTTTTTCAACAGAAAATATATTCATTATTAATTTGAATTTTAAACTTGAATTTGCAAAAATTTTCTTTTAATTAATTTTCACATATTTAATTTAATTCATGAAAAAATTATTTCTTGATCTTACACATGATCAAAGTGAAAATTCATTACTAGTTTGAATTTTTTAATTTAGAACTTGCAAAATTTTTTCTTTCAAATAACCTAAACGTGTTTGATTCACAAAAATTGAAAAATATGTTTGTGTGCTAGTCTTGCACCTCTATTGAGTAATATCTGAGTCGTAGCATCAAGGTTTGAGCCAAATTGAGCAAGGACAGTCACTTTGCAATATTATGCCAATTCCAGGTTTGAACTACTGCAAACTTGTTTCATAGTTTTCAACTGAACGGTAGACCCAATGCGACTGACAGATAAGCCGACGTTAATAGCAGGTCTAATTTCGCTATACAAGAGCTCTGTTTTCAAATAGATTTGTCCATCAGTAATGGGGATCACATTGGTAGGAATATAGGCCGATACATCTCCAGCTTGTGTTTCAATGACGGGTAAGGTGGTCAAGCTATTTGCACCTATCAAGTTCGATCGTTTTGTCACACATGAGCGCGAGAAAAATACGTCCATTATTAATTTAAATTTTGAATCACAAAAATTGAAAAATATGTTATTGTTACATGTGAACACGGGGAAAATTCATCATTAGTTTAATCTTGAACTTGCAAATTTTTTTCTTCCAAATAGTCTTCACATGTGTGGTTCACTAAAACACGTTTGTTGCTCTTACGTGCGAACAACGAGATATACGTTCATTAATTCATTAGTTTGAATTTTGAACTTGAATTCGCAAAGATGCATATTATCATATGCAAAAAAGCGAAGCATAACAATTCATACTATCAAAAAAGTTTCACCGACAAGCAATACAATAAGCTGATAGATGCAGACAAACATAGCGAATCACATTAAACCCCTACCTGCCAGTGTGTGAATGTATTTCAATTAATTTTCACATATTTAATTTAATTCATAAAAAATACATTTGTTAATCTTAACCAAGAACAAAGTTAAAATTCATTACGAGTTTGAATTTTGAAACTTGAACATAAAAAAATTCATTTACATAAAGGAGTAAGAAACCTTTTTTTGGTTTGTAATTTGGGATATCAATATTTAATTTTAAATATAAAAGATGTTCCAATATGAATTTTTAAATATTAAATTCTCCATGTCGGAATTTTGTTTATACAATTAAGGCAACTTTCATAAATATACTTACAAATAACGTCATAATATTGCATCATAATTTAATTATTTATTTAGTAATATTAAATGTGAAAGCAACTAACATATTTATTATAGTTGAACTAGTCATAATCTTTCATTTTCTTTAGCACATATGACTAGACAATTTGTCCAATAACTAAAAGCGAACATGTTTCTTCATAACAATACCAAAGATTTTTAGTGATTTTAGGCCGTAAAAGTCTCTATCTTTAGTCACTATTGTTTTTTTAAAGTTTCATATTTGACGTTTAATATTTATATTTTTTTTCTTCGTAAACATTGATATTCCTCAAGTTGAGAAAATCAACAGATATCTTTTAATTTTAACTGATAAAGTTTATCAACAACAACAACAACATTACCTCAATGCCTCAAAAGTTCCCGTCTATTGCAGGGTAAGGAAAGATCGTATGTACGCAGCCTGATCCTTATGTTTAAAAACATAGGGCGACTGTTTTCGGATGACCCATGATGAGCGTCGAAAGTTGCATTAACTAACTGCTACTTCACAATTGAAAGAAGTGCAAACAGTTTAAAAAGTTATTTTGCTTTATTCCATCATACCCCAAAGCCAAAAAATAATGAATCTTTGGCTCCATCCGAAATTAATGGAAAAACTGATAAAGTTTATCAATTTACTAAAATAATCCACCTTTTTTTGATATATTCTAAAAATTGAGGTGTTTGCCAAGTTTATCCCTTAATTTTCGATTTATTTAATATACTATTAAATTTACGTCAAAAATTTTACTTTGACATTAAAATGATCTCTTTTCAATCGAAGTAAAGGGGCCAACAATTTTATTAAAGAGCTTTCAGATATATATATAAAAAAATAGTAAGTACATGAAGAAATTAAGAAAATCAACATTGACTTATATTTTTTTAAGAAAATATGAGGATTTGAATGAATTTTTTGTGGTGCTCTAGTTTCACCCCTAATTATATATAACTAATATTATTTACGAAGTTTGAATTTCAGATATTTAATTAATTATTAACAATAAAATAGTGAGTTCAGATGATTATATATAATTAATATCGTTTGAAAAAATTAAATTCAAAATATTTAATTAATTATCAATAATAATCTAAAGTAGTGAATTTATTATGTATAACTAACGTCGTTTACAAAATTCGAATTCGAGATATTTGATAAATTATTAGTAGTCTAAAGTAGTGAGTTCACATGATAAATTTACTGTTCATTGTCTAAAGTTCCAATAATCATTTATAGTTGATGTTCTACGTGTAACCAATTATCTTGTTGCTTTTTTATGGAATACTAGTTATCTGTTTGTCCTCCTTTTTGTCTCCAATAATTTTAAATTTTCACCTATATATAATATTAAAACATAAAGCTTTACATTAGTGATTAACGAGATGGATGATTTTCTTATAAAGTTTAGACAATCCTCCTCTCTTTGAGCTAGCTTTTGGGGTGTGAGTTAGGCCTAAGATCTTCTTCAACATGGTATCAGAGTAGGATCCGTCTCACCCAATGTTGGGCCCTCAAAAAAATTGTCCACGCACCAGATGCTAAGCACCGGGCGTGAGAGGGGGTGTTAAGACACAAAGTCCCACGTTGGTGGTTAATGAGATTGGTGGTCTCCTTATAAGGTTTAGACAATTCTCCTCTATTTGAGCTAGTTTTTGGGGTGTGAGTTAGGCGTAAGACCTTCTTCAACACATAAATATTTGAAATAAAATTATTATATTTATTTATTAATATATTTGGAAAATATTTGAATATCAAGGAAAAATTATATATCACCTATATTTGAATTATACGTGATGTATTAGGAGATATTTTTTTTATGAACTTTTAGTGGATTATTAATTTATTTATTTATGAACTTTTAGTGGATTATTGATTTATTATATGTTGGTACCACTAGTTGAGATTGGCCAAAAATAAAGTATTATTAAAGCAAAGTTGTACTTTATTATATATACATGAAACCAAAAAAGAAACATTATTTTAATAGAACAAGAATTTACTAATAGATTGGAGAAGAAAAATTCACTAAAAACCAAAATATTATTTTGTATAATAATGTAAAAAAGAAAATTGACTATTTTTTAATAGATTGGAGAAGAAAGAGTTATTGTATTTTTGATAAATTATTTATTATATTAAATGATATAAATATTTGATACGAATAAAATTTTATGATTTAATAAATGCTCATCGCCAAAGACAACTTGATAATATTTTGAAATCAAATCTCAACAAATAATCACTTTCATGTAGGTAGCGTTCAATGTTTGAATAATGTAGGGCCAAATTAATATTTATTAAATATTTAGATGGTGAAAGAAATATAATCTCTTTCATTTTCATTAAATATATAATTACTTGATTCTTGAAAACATCCTGTCGTGAAATAATACTTCATGTCGTCCTTATTAACAAACATGTAATATTTATTTAGATTCGATGTTTATATATATCAATAATAACAATAACAACAACAATAAGATTATATTCAACATATTTTATCGGTGAAGTTTTTGAGGAAGATGATGTTCTGTAATTTTATTTCTATTTTATAAAGATAGAATGGTTGTTTTCAATAAACCCTTGCTCAAATAAAGAATATTAAATTAGATAAGAAAAAAATATAGTAGGGTCTTAATATAATAAAAAAGAACAATACTATTACGAAAAATATAATAATTAAAGCAAAGAAAATAATAATAATAATAATAATAATAATAATAATAATAAAATTGAAGAATAAGATAATATGAGAGTAATAATAAACAGCAAAATTGATAAGTGAAAATTACAATGTTCGGATCCTAGTCCTTGACTTCCAAAATTCTTATATATCTAGCGTCGCGTAATCATAAATTGAAATGTCATATTTTATGCAATCATCTATCTCTAATATTTTACTATATCTACCTCTATCTTTCCTTAGACCTGCCATAGTCAACTTTTTACACCTCCACTGGAATTTGTACTTCTCTTCTTCAAATGTCCGAATCATATTGCACCATAAGGATTGAAAGAGTTGATGCCCCTAACCTTCCGATGAACCTGGTTCACTAAACAGTACGTAAGAGTTTGCTAAAGCAGTAAAGAGAAGCAAACAATTATAGTGGAAAAACTTCTTACTCAAGGGAGAAACAACTACTACCTATACTCGTAGGATTTCAACAACTTCACTAACTTAACGAGTAATGTTCAACTTACACCACTTGAAACAAAGTCAACTCTTGAGAGTCAAACCCACTCTCAAGACAACTCACAGAAAGCTAAAACAATTTCTTACAATATTTGTCACTTAACAAATATTTTAAGAAGATTGTCAAACAAACTTGAACAATCAAGAAAACCTAACTCTAGATCTTGCTTGAATGCTTTCGCAAAGTGCCCTTACTCTTGCTTGAAAGTGGTCGTCGAAATTAGATTGCAAAAACATTGCCTTTTAGGGTTGATGAATGTATTTATATTTCACCCCAAAGATTTTTCGTGTAGGACTCCTTTCTTGAGATGGACACATCATTTTTTCCACAAAGGAGTCCTTTTCCAACGCTGCTTCCTTCTCTGAATCCATATTCATTTGTTTTCATAATAATGCTTCATCTTCAACTCGGATTCTGCCCAGCTTCACTTGTGCACATACAATGAAACTAGTTCCTCCAACCTGTTTTTGGCTTGTGTTTGTCATCATCAAAACAACATCATTATACCTGCACAGATCCTAACAAAGATACTCTAATTTTGTCTGAATATTTTTGTTTGTTATTCTATTTCTCATAGTAAGTCCACATATTCATCTCAATATTCGTATTATCACTACTTTTCATCTTTTAGACGTGTGAATTCTTATAGACAAGCATTATTTCATATTCCATACTACATGACTCTCTAATTAACAATCACTTTATAAAATTTAACAGTAAATTTCACTGTATATTCTTATAACACAAGACATCTGATAAGAGTATTATACGTTCTCTTTCCCTTTTTCCCACCCCACTTTCCCCAATTTATATATTTTAAAAAGAACATTATAAACCATGAAAAAAATGCATCAACTAGAAAAATATTAGATGATTTGTCCACTTCATTAGCAAAAGGTATCAATCTAGTCCTTCAACTTTCAGTACAACAACATATTCAGTGAAATCTCACAAATAAGACCTGGGGAGAATAGATTGTACACAGACCTTATCTCTATCTTATAGAAGTAGAGAGACTATTTTAATTTTCATATAGTATTAAATTAAAATTAAAAGCATGTATATTATTTTATTTGTATTTTGTAATGTGGATAAAAAAAATGGCAACAGAACCCCACTTGTAAGGGAGCTCTTAAAATACAATTTTTAAACCAAACAACTATGTATATATTACTATTTTTTAATTAATAGCCACCATAAGAACCATATCACAATAGATCTAGTTCACACTTCGTTTTACTTTTATGTTCTCTTATTTTATGTATTTGAAAATGGCATGGTCTACCAACAAGTCACTGGTACAATGGTAATTACTCTTTTATTTTTAATTAAATTAAAATTTTAGATTTTGAACTTGATTATAGAATTGTCTTTGTTAGGTTTCTAATGTGGAACTTTTTGATGTAAATTTAGATTTGTCGAGTTTTAATGTCGGTATCGAATACTGATGAGAAATTGGCAAAAAGGCATGATCTAAGTTCATACAATGTATTATTCATTTTGATACAATAAATTTTATAGATTTGTCTCTTTGAGTTATATTATTATTGACTGTCGAATGCTTTAATTTTGCTTCGCCTTACGTAATCACTTCAAAGAGACAAAGCGCTTGATTTTTGCATTACTAAAAACGACTGTAACATGTGAAATTGTATTATGCATAATAACGATATTTATTTTCTTTGCTTTTTTTATGCATACATGATTTAACTGAGGTATTATGCGCACTTCTTTAAAAGTCTATCATCTTAACAATATTATTAGAGGTCTTGAGTTTAATTCTTAAAAATTCTAATATCCTGATGTAAGTTTTCAAACTTATCGAGTAAGTAAATTTCAAATATCAAATAATTTTTTTTTTAGAAAATATATTAATAATCACGAAGGTGCCCACTACTTAAGAATAGGATTTGTGCCAACCTCCACTTGAATATTCAACCTTTTTATTTTTCCAACTTTATCATAGATCAATATCACATTCATACTTTTTTCTCCAATAAATAATTCAATTATTGCCATTTTAATTACATAATCATGTTATCCACCATGACCTCACGTCCCATTTTTTTTTTAATTTCATAAATTTTATGATGATCAAATTTTCCCTTTTTATTTTGTTATTTTATTTTTAAAGTGTTGTAATTTCTATTATTTATTTAATTATTTTCCAATTTTCTTGAAAAGTCCGTCAAGATAGGCACGTGAGAGGGACCGGCGGCTAAAAAAGTGACGAGAAATTGGATATTCCAAATTCTCACGATATATTTTAGTTCCAAGTTATCCGCAAATGATTTTTTTAAAAAAAATAAATTAATAAATTTGACCTAATAAAGTCTGTAGTCAAACCGACAAATATAAAATAAACTATTAAAAAATACTGCTAGTCTTATCACTTGTCATTAGCCACGTGGGGTTTTGTAGTGCTTTGCTTTCTACCCTCAATGAAAATTTTGAACATTTTTTTTTTAACTTTTGCAACTATTTTTAATCATTTTGAAATAAAATACTAACATTAGGAGAAATTAGAATATAAATAAAAATATTGAAGTTTTCCTATGATTAAGTGTATAGGGAGGTCTTTGGAGTTTAAAGGGGTACAACAACTTGTACTAGAAAAATATTTAAAATATGTATGATGGAGTTAAAATTCAAGTTAGGACAATGAAAATAATTCAGAATATTTTTGGAATTGTAATGAGATTGTACCACGGACAATCTTTAGCTAGTTTCTCTTTGTTTTAGTGACGAGTTAATGAATTGGTATGTCATATTTAAAAGGGAGATTTAATTTCATGATGTATATAATTTGTAGATGTCATAATATTGATTGACGAAATGCTAGTGCTAATTAAATAATATGACATATTATAAGAAAAAGGTGAAAGTGAAGATCGATGCACTAGTCATATTCCTCAGAGAGAAAACTTCAAATATCTTAAGTTTATAATTTGAGGAGATGGGTTAATTGATATCACACATCATATTGAAGCGTAAGTAAAATGCAAGATTGTCATTAGGTACTTTGAGAAATAATGCATCGTCAAGACTTAAATGTAAGATGTACAAGTGGTGATTAGACCAACATTATTGTAGGAGACTCATGTTCAAAAGATGAAGATAACTAATATGACGATGCTCAAATGGATGTGTAATCATACTTACTAGAAGAGATACTGTGTAATCAATACTTACTAGGAGAGCTATGATTAGGAATTAACCTATACAAGACAAAGTGTGAGTAAATTCCTTGACTCAATAAGACGTGAAAAGTAATTAGAAGACTGAAATAGTTTAGACATGTGAAGAGGAGGTGTGAATACGCTGATAAAAAAATGTGAGAAATTGGTTACAAATGAAGTCAAGAGAGATAAAGATAGCTAGTTCAAAGAAGACCTAGGAGAGGATGAGGGTGATTAGACATGACACAATATAAGTTTATTTGAGTGAGAACATAGTCTTAAATAGAAAGATATGATGGTCGAGAATTATGATAGATAGTTAGTAAGCAGTCAAGTGTTATCATACTTTCGGTAGTATGATTTAGGTATTACACACACATATTGATCTTATATTTATTAATATCTATTGTTACACTTGTTTTATACAATGATATTTTGTTGTCTCTTTTTCTTTTTTACTTTTCTGCATTAGTTACATTTCTTTTGAGCAAAGAACTTATCAAAAATAACTTCTCTAACTTATAAAGATAGAAATAAGGTATGTATACATCTTATTCTTTGGGAATCTCATTAATGAAATCATATTAAATATAATATTGTAATATTGTACAAATTCATCTATAAAGACAATAAACATATAACAGATTATCAAATTTTTAATTTGCACTTAATAAAGATTTAAATTTGAATTATTTTGATATCACTTTATTATTTGCCTTTATCATTTTTACGATTCATATTAACTCTTATAGGTCTAAATATTATAAGGATGTTCACTTAAAAATTAAATTAAATATAAATATAAGAAATTTAAGTTAATCATTAAGCCACAAGTGAGATAGAAGGCAAACTCTGATGTTCTAAATAGGTTAATTAAGACTTAATTAAATAGGTTATTCTTACTTAAATCTATTTAAATGTACTTGTTTTTATGGTGATACTTTCTCCATTTCTTTTTAGCTGTTACATTTCTAAAGTTAATTTGACTAATTTTTAAAAATAAATTAAATTACAATAATATGATATTTTAAAATAAAGGTTTAAATACCTAAAAACTATACAAAAAATACTATAAATTGTACAAATATTTTTTTTATATCAATATAATAAAAAATTTATTTCTTAAAATATTAGTCCAATATCATATTGTTTCACTTTCGAAAATAAAACTATAACAATTAAAAAAAAAGAATGAACATATTTGGATTTAATATTAAAGCTAGTTTTAATAATTTTAGTACTCCATATCACTTTTCTTCCTTCAATTTCAAGAACATTTAAGGACAACAAAAAATTATGAAGAAAAAGTGGAAAATTATTTATTTTATACAAGAAATTCCCAATTCCCAAGGAAAAAAGAAAAATTTTATTTCCTAGAAATTCCAGCTAGTTTTTTTGTTTGCACCTTTCTTTACCCCTACACATGTTTATCTCATTTTCTCTTTTTCTTTCTAACCCCACATGTTTGGTCAGTGAAAATTACTTTCCTCCTTACCATTTCCTCGAAAGACAAATGAAAAATTAAATAGGAAAAATAAATCCAAATTCCCACTAAGAAATTCCCAATATATTTAAAACAAAAACTGAGGTGTAAGCAGAGGAAAAGAGGAAGAAGAAGAAGATTCTGCTTTTTCCCTCTTCTGTAGCATTTTTTTTTAAAAGAAAGATTGAATCTTTATGATTTATTTCTGTTTTGGTTGGTGAAAAAACTGAAAAATTTGGAAAAGGAGGAGAGGAAAGAGGACCCCTTCATCTCCATTTGGAGGAAGAAGGAGAGGAAGATATGGGAATTTTGTATGATGATGTTGTGCTATTGAATCATTCAGAAAGAGAAGGTGACCCAAGTGTGATTACTGTTAATTGTCCTGATAAGACTGGTTTAGGTTCTGATCTTTGTAGAATCATTCTCTTCTTTGGGCTCACTGTTGTCAGAGTTGGTATGCTCCTGCCTCTCTCTCTTTTGTATTCTTGGAAAAGTATAATTATTAGTAAAGCTTTCATTGTTTTTTTGTGTGTATGGGGCAGACTGTGAAAAGATTGATTTTGCTTGATGTTATGAGTTTATTTTGTGTGTTTGGCAGAGAGTGAAAAGATTGAATCTTTCTTGATATAATCAGTTTATTTGTGTGTGTGTGTGTGTGTGGCAGACTGTGAAAAGATTGATTTTGCTTGATGTTATCAGTTTATTTTGTGTTATGTTTGGAAGAGTGTGAAAAGATTGAATCTTTCTTGATATAATCAGTTTATTTGTGTGTGTGTGTGAGAGAGTGGCAGAGAGTGAAAAGATTGAATCTTTTTTTATATAATCAGTTAACTTCTGTGTCAGAGAGTGAAAAGAATATAATCAGTTGTGTGTGTGTCTCTTTGTATGAGTGTGGTAATAGAGACTGAAAGATTTAGTTTTTTTTTCTTGTGTTTGCAGAGAGTGAAAGGATTGAATCTTTCTTGATATAATCTTGGGGGGGTGGGGGTGGGGTTTGCAAAGAGTGTAAAGGTTGAATCTTTCTTGATATAATTAGTGTGTGTGTGTGTGTGTGTGTAGTAGAGGGTGGAAAGGTTGACTGTTTCTTGATATAATCAGTTGAATGTGTGTAATTCTGTGTGTATAGGGCAGAGAATGAAAGATATAATCTTTCTTGATATAGTCAGTTTATTTTTGCACGTGTGTGGGGCGGAGAGTGAAAAGATTGAATCTTTCTTGATATAAATCAGTCCTTGTTGCATTGCTGAATTTGGCTGAGAGTCTGCTGGTTTTGAGGATTAATGGGAATGCTTATGGTTTCCTTAATCTGGGATTGTTTGTTGCATACAGAACTCAACCTACTGGTTACTTTTGGATATTTGTGTTTCGGTTTTTTAGATTTGTATTCTTGTACTTCTATATACATCCAATTAAAGAAATTTAGCTTTCATTTTGTTTGTTTGTGTAGGTAGGTGGTGGGGTTGGGGGTGGGTC
>JAOTQJ010000111.1:2272390-2287693 GCA_025642045.1 Solanum sejunctum
TAGAGAGCGAAACGATTGAATCTTTCTTATATTATCAATCACTATGTGTTGAATTTCCGAAATTTGGTTGAGAGACTGCTGGTTTTGAGGAAGGATTAGTGGTAATACTTTTTATTTTTATGCTTATGGTTTTCTTAAATTGAGATTCTTTGTTGCAGAACAGACCACAACCTACTGGTTTGATTTGCGGTATACGTGATTCTGTTCTTCCCTTTTTCTAGTGGAATGAAGTTTAGTGTTTGTGTGTTTGTGGAACTTAAATATTGAATCTATTTCAACGAGACTGGAGTACTCTATAGAATGTGTTTAAAGATAATTAGACAGTCTGGTTGATAATACAATTGTTCTATCTGAATAAATACTGTGATAATTGATATATGCTGGAGATTTTTGTAATTTTGCATCTTACACTTTGATTCTTTTGTTGAAGATGTCTCGACAGATGGGATATGGTGCTACATAGTGTTTTGGGTGGTGGGAAGACCAGACACAAGATGGAATCTGCTAAAGAAGAGACTTGTGGGAGCTTGTCCGTCTTGTTCTTCTGCCTCCGGCATATCATATTATTGTACTGAGTTGTCTCCGAGGCCTCCAGATGTATTCCTCTTGAAATTCTGTTGCAACGATCGAAGGGGACTTTTGCACGGTAACTGACCTTCTTTCTTTTTAATCTAAATCTTGTGTTTTAAGCTATCAACTCTCAAGAAGTTAAAATTATATGAACTTCTAGTGTTTTAAATTTTGCTTTTAACTTTAAGTTTAGTTACTCGAGCAGTATATGCCTCTTGTTCTTTATCATTGGTAGCTACCAGATGGGCAAATACCTTGTCCCAGAAGGTTATCTGGGTATACATGTAGTAAGTTTGTTTAAAAGTATTGCAGATGTGTCAGCAGTACTTTTCGAGCTTGAGCTTACAATAAAGAAGGTGAAAGTATCCACTACTCCAGATGGAAAAGTGATCGACATGTTCTTCATCACCGACACAAGGTACAAATCTTTTGGCCTCTTATAGTTGTTGCTAGTCATTCATAGTTTCTTACGTGTAAATCCATTTTTGTTGCTCCGACTCTACCCCCTCCTCTCTGAAGTATGTCTGCTCGGTATTTTCTTGTAAATTTGAGCTACCGAAATCAATATACTTTATTTACTGATCCTAATTCCAATGCTTTACGACAAACTTCCAGTCACTTCTTGTGATTGTTGGCATATCTCTCAGCTTATCCTGTGAAAGTCGACTGCGTTTCTTATGAGAATTCCATCATCTATGGTGATTTTCTTTTTGATGATTCATCTTCTGTGCGGTGAACGTTCTTTATTGTTATAGTTAGGTACCAACACAAAAACTTAGTGGCTGGTTTTAGTTATAGCGAATTCAGAAAATTTCCCTCGTCTTTTTTATACCTTTGGTGACACCATCTTATCATGTGAACCTTGTGCCGAAATGCTTCAGCAAGATTTCTGTTATGAGTATTTTATTTGTAAGTTCTCTCCATTAGCGTCTTCCGAGTCTTTTACTTAACAAAATTTTATCTTATTTTGGTTTTAACATCTGTCTGATAAGAGATGTAATTCAAATGTTTTATCAGAGAACTTCTACATACAAAGAAGAGACAAGAAGACACACATCACCAGTTGAAGTCTGTGTTGGGTGACGCCATGATTAGTTGTGACATAGAAATGGTCGGGTCTGAAATCACTGGGTGCTCTCAAGGACCGTCGTTCCTTCCTCAAGAAATTGCCGAAGACATGTTTAGCTACGAAATACTTCAAGAGCAACTGAGTACATCTGTTGCCTGCAATAAAGCGTCTATCACCGTTGATAATTTGATGAGTCCTAGTCATACTATCATCAAGTTTGCTTGCCAAGATCACAAAGGGCTTCTGTATGACATAATGAGGACTCTGAAAGACTACAATATTCAGGTACATGATTCTATATCTCTAAAATGTCTTTTGATAAAAAGTCTCGTGATTATTTGCACGAGCAAAGTGAAATTTCTCAATAACCATATACATTGTGAACACCAACATCCTCTTTGAGAGATATGGTTTCTTAGTTAAAATTTTGAATTTTTGAGACGAGGGTTTCCAGGAAATAGCCTCTTTACCTCAATGAGGTAGTGGTAAAGTCTGCGTACATTTTATTCTCCCCAGACTCCACTTGTGGAATTCCACTGAGTATGTTGTTGTTGTTAACATATGCTCCCTCCGTCCCAATTTAAGTGTCTTTGTTTGACTCAAGACGGAGTTCTAGAAATAAAGAGAGACTTTTGAATCTTGTGGTCATATTAAAGTTGTATGAAGTACTTTAAATCTTGTGATCTTAAACTTGCCACGTAGAATGTTGGAGTTGGAAATTTGCTAATTATAGAAAGAGACACCCTTTTTGGACGGTGCTAATGAACTATGTAAAACTATTTCTCACCAATTACTTCAATTTTGTATCAGATATCATATGGGCGGTTTGTAACAAAAACTAAAACAGCATGTGAGCTTGAATTTTTCCTAATGCAAGCTGATGGCAAGAAAATAGTGGACCATAGCAAGTTGAACGGTTTGTGCTCGCGTCTTCAAATGGAACTATGTCGCCCTCTCAGAGTGTCATTGATGAATCGAGGTCCTGATGCAGAATTACTGGTTGCAAATCCTGTAGAGTTATCCGGCAAGGGTCGACCAATTGTATTTTATGACATTACTCTGGCTCTCAAGATGCTCAATATTGACATCTTTTCGGTAAGTCATCATGTATCACTCTATGGTTTACTATTACCCTCTGCCTTAAAGAAAATCGCGTGCTATCCTAGGCTAAAAGCTAGTTTGCTGGAGGAAAAAACACTCACGACATTGATAGAACGACATACTTTAAGCTTTTTTATAGCCAATAAGATGGCTAGGGGTACACTGTTTTAAACTCGGTAGATAATAGCCCGCCCCTCTACCCTTGTCCACCGAAAGACCAAGCCTTTTTCTACAACAAGGTCTGAACCCTTTACGCCACAACCGTGTTGGATCCTCCAAAATTTCAAGAGTCCAAGCAACATAGCTTGGATGAAGGAAATTGTTTGAAATAAATTTGTTATGCTTACTGTAACTGAGCGTCTAAATTTGTTACTTCATTTGGTCACTAAGGTAGGAAACTTTAGTTGGAATGAAAACTAGAAAGAGGAAAAGATGCTGTTTGTGTCAATGCTATTCGGATCATGTATTAAATGCATTAGTCTTAACTTGTTGCTTATCGCGATTTTCAGGCTGAAGTAGGGAGATATTTGATTGGTGATCGAGAATGGGAAATTTATCGTGTCTTACTGGACGAAGGGAATGGCTCGGGTTCCCCGAGGAACATGATCGTAGAAGCTGTTTGGAAGATGTTGATGGGTTGGGAGTAAACAACTAGTGAATGTACAGTTCATGTGTTCATTGCTAAAAGGCCTCATTTGACTCAATGTACAATGTATATATAAGTCTATTAATGTAGAGATAAACAAAGATGGGGCCTGTCTAGTTTAATGCAAGAGTAACCTTGTAGAATCATGTGAGAAATGTGAAGAAGTTAAAAGACTTTTTTTAAAGTTTTAGTGTGTGTTGATGTTTTATGTACAGATGATCTAGTACTTAAAAACTCTGCTTGTGTAAGCTTGTTCATATTATCGGTTTTTTAAGTCTGCATAAAGGAGGGAGATTATCGAGAGTTAGATGAAAAAATGTCTTTAAGTGCATCTTATACAGATGATTTAGTACGTAAAAGCTTTGCTTGTGTGAGCTCATTCATATTATCGATTTTAAGTTCGTATAAAAGAGAGAGGATTATCAAGAGCCAGTTGAAAAGATGTCTTTTGGGGAAAGAACCAAAACAAAACCAACTTTAGGAAACATTTTAAAGTTACTTTATTAGGTGATTGCCTATTATTTCATACAATTACATCAAGTCACATCACATATAATCTACCTAAGGATCCTGTCTTTTTTTTTTTTTTAGTTATGATTTGATGTTAAAGTGGAGTCTTACATAGTTCAATTGACCTGTTTGTTTTGCCATATGATAACCTCCTTCCTATAAAAAAATAATAATAATTTTAAAAAAGGCAAATTCAATGTACTAAAATTCACGTTATGTACAAAGTTCGGGGAAGGGTCTGATCACTAGGGTCTACTGTACGCAATTTTATCTTGTATTTTTGTCAGAGGTTGTTTTCAAGACTTGAACCCGTGATTCTTAATCACATGGCAACTAGTGTTAAAGCATATTTGAAAAGTATTTATTCATGAATACTTGCATCAGAGTAGGTTGCTTACATTACACTTTTTGAATTGCGTTCGTTCTTCGATTGAATTTGTTGAATGAATGACGAGATGTTTCGTCCACCAAACTGTTTCTTTTTAAACTGTAGGATCTAAATAGAAATATATTTGATTATCGATAGTATAAAAGTTCGTTGGCTATATCAATCTATATAGATTATAGTAATGCTGAGACCAGACGAATAACTAAAAGAATAGTTTTGTGTACAAAACATCTTGCATGAGAAAGATTCGATAAAAGATCACACTTCAAGGTGTGATGTAGACAATCAAATCCTACTGCAAACATTAATAATTACTCTTACGATTCAAACCTATGACCTATACATTAAACAGAGACAACTTTACCGTTGCTCAAGGCCTTCCTTTTTCTAAAAGAAAAGCTAAAGCTGACACAAATTAAAATAGCTATAAGATGAAGTAAAATTAGAAAGAAGTGGCTTGGTATATTATAAAAGTACAAAGATTAAGCAATGAAGTTTCACTTTACAACAAGGGAGGAGGGGGCAGATCCAAGCTTTCTTCGACAGATAATTACACTGTATATATAAGTGAGCTTTTTTTCGATACATATATGATAAATAAGGAATCCCTTAGATGAAAATCAAGCCTCCGCCACTTGCCTATTTACTTGTGTGATTATCTATAGTTTCCAATATATACCAAGTCTATGCAAGATCCCAGCAAGCACTGCCCAAAATGTAATTTCAGCAAATATCACATACAATAAAGTTCCCACTCTTTGTGATTTCCACACATCAAAGAATACATGATGTTGAATCCAATTTACCTGGAAAAAAGGACAAGAAGTAAAGTCTTAGAACCTCTATGACTCGAGACGTTGAGTTATTATGATAATAAGCTGACACTGCTTACACAAAATTCTGCGTTAGACACCACTTTTGGGAAAAAGAAACATGATGATGGTACTTACTAGGTTGTTGTCTTCATTCTTGAAATACCATCCATTTATGAATCCAGCAAGGATGCCTTGTGCTCCCAAAACAAATATCAACATTGCATTCATTCCAATCCATTCCAACCACAAAAATGGGATTCTCACTCCCAAAACATCAATCTATGCATTCATTTTCAAAAAAAATAAATAAAATTAGAATTTGATTACGAAATTGAAATCTTAGTTTCAAGCTATGTTGCTCAGAATATCCCAAAAATGTTGTCTCATCTATGTCGGATCGTCAAAAAAGAACATAAGTTTTGGAGGATCCGACAACTAAACAGTAGCAGATCCAGGATTTGAAGTTTATGGTTCCTAGTGATTTTATATTAAATAAACATCATTATAAGTGCACAAGAGGGACCAAACCCTCGTCAAGGACGAGAGACTACTTTGTTACAGAGTTCAACAAATATTTCTTATATATATTTAGTAAATTTCTTGATATAAATATATGATCTATACAAAAGTTACTAGTTCTCCGGAACCAACATCCCATACCCTAGATCCGCCCTGATGCACCTATCAAAATCTTTAAAGAGTCGAGCAACATAAACATCATTATAAGTGCACAAGAGGGATCGAACCCTCGTTAAGGATCAAGACACTACTTTGTTACTGAGTTCCCAACAGATATTTCTTGTATATATTTGATAAATTTCTCAATATAAATACACGATCTACGGAAAAGTTACTAGTTCCCGGGAACCAACATCCCATACCCTAAATCCTCCCTGATGTACATATCGGAATTTTGAAAGAGTCTGAGTAACATAGACAAATTTAAATTTTTAAAGTTGTAGCATTTGTATACCAGTATATAGAATGCAGAAAATATAAGTCCAGCTGCACCAGCAGTGAAACAAACATAGCTAAAACTATATAGTTGTTTGTTTAGAGGAATTGCTGCATGAAAAAAAAACAGAGTAAATGTCTACAAAAATAATTAATTTTTCAACATCAACAACGGAACGAAAATTGTATATTTTCATGGATTGTGGTGAGATGGATAGGAACGATGAATTTACCGTCTGTGAAATGAAGAATAAAAGCTATGATAAGTAAACCAAACCCCATTGAGCTCCATTGTTTTAGCCTCTCACTATGACCCTGAAACAAAAATTGTTACTCAATTGTCGTAATGTCCTCGAGGGATGGATTTAACTTATATACACTGACAATATAACAAACTTTTACATTAATGAGTTTGTGCTTTAACAAGTTGTAGCACATGAATAGTATAAGAATTCTTTTACGTTGTCAGTTTATATAAGTTAAATCATTGATAAACTGATGTTACCTTAAAATGAATCAAGACATGTCCATAATGTATGCCAATAGTTCCAGACATAATAGCTGATATTGAACTAAATAAAAACAAAAAACAGAGAAAATATTCTTAGCTTAAAAACTGTGTAAATATTTTTTAAAATTTTTGAACATAACCATAACAACAACAACATGACAAGTGGAGTTTGGGGATGGTAGAGTGTACGAAAGCCTTACCACTATCTCGTAGAGGTAAAGAGTCTGTTTACGAAAGACTCTCAGCTCAAGTGCAACAATTATAGGTATAAAGAAGAAGAAAACAATGATGGAAACATCACAACTAATACGAGAAGCAGTACAAACCTTAGCAAACCTTCAGGTTCAAATGGAGCGCGACACCAACTAGGAGCATCATCGCGAAATGGACCTGATGCTGGATAACTCAATGTACATGCCTAAATATATATTAACACCATAAATTATGCAATTTCAAATCAAGATTACTAAGAACAATAATCTTATTTAGCTTTGATTAATCGCGAACCTTTGAACGTGCCCAAACAGGTTGATTATACAGATGATTGATACCCCAAACTTGTCGATCTACGTAACCTACTGCATTGCAAGCAGGTTCTAAATGCCCCCTCATCCCACATTTTACCTGAAAATTTCACCAGGGACAGGAAGTACAATATTAGCTATTGATTCAGACGAACTCACAAACTTCAAATCCTGAATACGTGTCTATAATACTAATGTTAATGTTGCATACAGTGTATCTTTCTGATCTATTTTCGTCGTGCACCATAAAGTTCCAGTCAGGAACATAAAGACCATATATTGTTGTCATGTAAACAACGAATGCAACGAATCCTCCAAGCCTGAAAACAACAATAACAAGATCTATTTTTTGTTAAATTTGTAATTTCATTGTTACGTATTATCAAAAAGGCCACGTGTTTGAACCATGAAAAAGTTTCTTGTCTCTAACAAATTAAACTTTTAGATTAGATGATTAGATGGTCAAACAATTAGACGAGTTCAATAAGATGAAAGAGTTTCGCATTTTCTTGAATCTTGATCATCAAATATTATTGAGAAAACGAGCACGGTTATTGAATCATTTATTGCAATATATCCAACATGAAATGAGTAAAGAATCAAGCTATAAATCTCAATTTATACGAAATGCACAAAACGACGCGATGATATCTCTTACCATTGCCATTTATAGGCAGTGAAAATTGAGAAATGACCAGGAGTTAAAGTTGTTGGCCTCAGCTTTGTAGTTAAGATCTCTATTAGAGCCACTATCAAGTACACCAAAGCTATTCTCTGTAAAATTTGCATATAAAAAATAAATAAATAAATTATATTTGATTTTAAAAAATCAATCGTGGAAATTTGGGACCATTTTTCATTCAGACACCTCGTTGTGGGATCTGACATACTGAACACCTAGTGAAAAATAGCGTTGAATGGGGAGTGGAGGGAGTGAGACAATGCAATAAGCCAAATAAATCAACATTCGTCCTCCTAAATTTAACACCGTTTTCATTCATACACTTCATTGTGAGGGTTTGGCATACTAAACACCTAATGATAATAGCGTTGAATAGGGGGGTTGTCGATATATTTGGCCTAGTACAAAGGTCAAATAGATCAACGACCACTTCCCAAAATTGGCACTATTTTTCATTTAGATACCTCATCGTGGGATCTGACATACTGAACACCTATTGAAAAATAGCGCTGAGTAAAGGGTTGTCAACATATTTGCCTAGTTCAAAGGCCAAATAAATCAACAACCCCTAAAATTGGCACTACTTTTCATTTAAACGCCTTATCGTGGGGTCTGATATATTGCACACCTATCGAAAAATAGCGCCAAATAAGGGATGGTAGATGCATTTGACCTAGCTCAATTTTTTTTTGAGTGCAAGAATGAAATAAGTTGATACCTGTAGAATACCACACCATCTAATTAATTTCATGTCCACTCCATAACCTAGATCATATGGTGCATGAGAGTATCCTCCTGCATTAATACATGCTGATTATTATTTCTATAGAAAAAATATAGTTTATATATATATATATATATATTCAAATTTCATAAATTTGTCTTTTGAAGTTAATAAAACTTTTACTAGTTCGTTATTTTGATCAACAAGCTGTTGCAAAATTAGGTATTACCCTCCATACTTAATTAGAGATTTCAAGTTCGCAACAGAATTATTTTTGGTATGGAGTTATTAACCAAAGTGGATTGTCAAACATGAATTTGGATTAGTCGGCGTTCAAAGTGAGGTCATGATATCGAATGGAACAAAAGAAAGAGAGAGGTTGCAAAATTTATACTTCTTTTGTTTTAATTTATTTACCTTACGTTTCTTTTTAGTCCGCTTAAAAAAAAATCTTTTTTTTTAACATCTCTTTAATTTCAACTTTTTATGCAGTTATGTGACTAAAAGACATTTTTGTAGACTATATATATAAGATTTAATAATTTTCTTTTACCTTTTTAAATTAGTGTCAAATTAAATTAGACAAACAAATTAAAACTTAGAAAATAATCGATACCTTGAAGAATAATTCCCCAAAAGAGAAGCTTCAATGTCCTTAGTGTTACTTTTTTAATTGCAGCACTAACCTTTGGAACTCTCTGAAAATGAAGAAATATCTCCATTAAAATGGATAAGAAATTCATAAAGATTTGGACCAATATCCATACATGTGGCTAGTGGTTAGCCCAAAAAGAAAATGGGCCTAGTAATAGCCCAAATTTCTTCCATTTTTGAAATTATGACGGCTTTGAAGGTGAGTGATCTTGAACCTTTGACCTCGCTTGCCTGATAAGCATATATTCAACGTTTAGCAATCTTTTACTTTTTATCCATGTGGCAAGTGGCGGTCAAAAAGTCCAAATCACTTATTTCAAGGTCATTTAGGTGCAATTTATATATAGCTTATCAATACATACAACAATAATAATATTACCCTAATGCCTCAAAGGTTTTCGCTCATTGCGGAGTAAATGGGGATTGGATGTACGCAATCTGACCCCTATGTTTGAAAACATAGCGCGACTGTTTCCAGATGACTCATGATGAGCATCGAAAGTTACATTGACTAACTGCTACTTCACAATTGAAAGAAGCGCAGACAGTTTAAAGAGTCATCATGTCTTTAAAAAATAGCTATTTTCGTAAAGTCTCAAATTTCAGTAATTTTCTAAAGTTTCACTAGTGAGATTTGATTTTTTTTTTTTTTTAGAAACTATTATATTTTTCAATTCCATAGCTTAAAAGTGGCTATTTTTTTTTAGATTATGTGTACCTTTAATGCAAGAGCAATTGCAACCCCAACAATGAAAAGAAAAAATGGCATTACAAAATCAGCCAATGTGCAACCATTCCATGGTGAATGATCTATACGTGCATATGCTCCTCCAGCATCATCTACCAATATCATCAACTATAGAAAAAAAATCGCGAGAATCACGTTGAGTTTAACTTTTATATACTGATATGAAGGAAAAAGAATTACACTGCCAATTCACCTATATGACAAGTGAGCTCATTGATAAATTTGATGGAGTAGAAGATTATTTTACACTATCAGCTCATCGAATTCAAAAGATATATGCAGGTAAACCTTCATAAGCAATGAAAAATGTAATTTAGAAAATAGAATAAGTTACTACGATATGTAAAAGTGACATAATAGTATAAAAAATTTTTTACGGCTAACTATAATACCCCACACCTAATAATATTAGTACTATGCAAATGAAACATGATATGGTATGGTCAAATTAGCGTCCATTTTTAAAAGTGCTCGGATCTCATGTTATAGGGGGATATGTGCGTCTAACGCTTAAGAGGGTTAAGTGTATACATATTTTGTGTCAAATTGAGGAGCTTGTTGATAGACTATGTAATGTGATTCTCGTTGAAGCATATACTTGGGGGTGGGGGTGGGGTGAGTCATTTTAAAGTGAATTCTCATTCATTAGACAAGGAAGATCATCAAAATTTTGCGAAAATCAATTTTAGTTTTTTTTTATATATATATACATATTTTATATTTTTTATTACAAATTATATATTATAAGAAAGGGGTATAAGTTAAACTCAAAATAAAGATATGTAACAATTCACAAAAAGATAAAACAAGTAATATATCTATAGAAAAATAAGACAAGTTACCTGATATAACACGTTAAATTGCATGAATAACATAAAAATAATTTTATACTGCCAATATATATAAGTTAAATTTAGTACCACGATAGTAAGGCCTCTAAATGCATCCAATGTTGCAACCCTTTTACTCTTGTTCTTAATATTTGGTTGTTCTTTTTCTTCCTTTTGCAATATTTTTTGTTCATTTCCATGGGTAGCCAAATCTTGATTATTATCAACTCTATTTATATCTATTTTTTCCCCTTGATGGCTAGTAATATCAATATTTTCTTCACTAGTAATTATTTTTTGATTGCCAAATCCTTCTTCTAACTTCTTGGGATCCTCCATAATATATGAATTTTCTCTCTTATACCTTTTTTTCTAAATAATTTGCATGAATTTATACTATATGTGAAATGGAAACTAATAAAATATATAGATAAATTGATGGGGAAATGGACAAGGGTAAAATCAAAGCAGGCTAATGTTAATTATACCGTCTAATTTGGAAGGATATATAGAGAACTTTCAATCTTGTGTCATGGTTGAAAAAAGTTTTTGAAATTTATTGATAATTTTATTAATAATAAATGGAATATAATTAGAATTTCATCAATCTCGGATGGAGCCAAAGATTCACTATTTTTTGGTTTTGAGGTATGATGGAATAAAGCAAAATGACTTTTTAAACTGTCTGCGCTTCTTTCAATTGTGAAGTAGCAGTTAGTCAATGCAACTTTCGACACTCATCATGGGTCATCTGGAAACAATCGCGCTATGTTTTTAAACATAGGGGTCAGGCTGCGTATATTCAACCCCTCTTACCCCGCAATGGATGGGAACCTTTGAGGCATTAGGGTAATGTTGTTGTTGTTGTAAATGGAATATAATTAGACACATGAAGAGCTTTTTCTAATATGGAGTAATTAAATAAAGACAGACAAAAAGTCTACAATTGATTTGTGTGAAAAATATACATCACACGTGGATCACTATTTGTTTTTGGTAGAGAAATGGAGTAAAAATTATGCGGATAAGCAAATTTTTATTAGTTAATTAGCTAATATAATTATTATTTGAATTACTTACGGTTTACGGGAAATATCTAGCTATAATTATAGTTTGAGTTCTGTATAATTCACGCGATTTATACGAACGTTGTGTGCGATTACACAAAAATTGTGTGCGAATCAAATTGTATAGTGAAATATACAAACTGTGAATTGTATAGCAAATTATACAAATGTTATGCATGTATTGTATAGCGAAATATACAAACACTATACAAAAATTGTGAATTGTGCAAATGTATTCAAACGCTGCATATTATATATATATATATATATATATATATATATATATATGTACAAACGATGATATAACTGTAGTTATGAAATCACTCAAACTACAGCTATGAAACACAAATAAGATATTTTTGAGTGACAATATACTAAAATTCCCCTAAAAAGAAAATAGAAAGAGACATTAACATGTAATTTTTTTTTCTTTTTTCACCAAATAATAAATCAAAAGATGTGTTATACCCTACAACAAGTTAAAATACACTAGCAATATATAAGTACTATACAGATAAAGCTTGTGGCAAAATGATAAACATTTTTTCATTCTTAATTAGTATTCTTGAATTTGAACGCTTACAAATAAAGTCAGAGAATATTTTACCTTTGTATAAGGCTATTTGGTATAAATTCAAATTTAATTGAGATTTAATACAAACACTAAATATCTGATGGAAAATAAAAAAGTCATTATGTATACTTCTCTAATTTTTAAACCACTTCAACTCTTTGCCAACTTTTGTATGTTGATCAAACATATGGAATCATCAAATTATTATACTTTAAAATTGTTAGGAATTAATAATCTGCAGATTTCAAGTAGAAGAAGAAGAACAGTAATTTTGTTCTTTAGAGAGAAGCTAGAGAGAAATAATGTTAGAGAGAGATATTTCGTGGTAATACCCAATTTTGGTAAACTCCACGGCGATAAGATTATATATATTCATAATATCTGGATATTTACAATTACACAAAATACATATATACATGGAGAATGAACAGTACCACCTAATATTTGGGTCGGGGCTACGCCCCGAACCTCAGCCTTTGAGTGGGGGGCTCCCACCCCTCCACATCCCCCGGCAACTTCACTGCAGAAGTTGAACCACAACAATGCATAAATATAATATCAAATTCCACGCACCTAACAAAAATCAGCCTTAATTTTGTATTATGTGATTGAATCTATTTGTCCTTGCAACATCTATTTATTGTTTTTTAATCTTTCAACTAGGTTAATGGTTGGTAAAAGAGTCAAATGGAAGAAAACAAAATAGACTACAATAAGTGGTAGAATTGCAACTCTTCCACTTCATTTTAATGAGTTTCAAAAGAACAAAACAAAGGGGTTGTGACCAAAGTATAGTAATTTTATATACATATATAAAATATCACAATTTTTATAGTAATAAAAAATAAATTTATTTTATAACATCAAGCAACTACTCAATAGTCAAGATTTCACAATTTTAAATTGCAGTATTACAACTCGTTGTTCGATATTCATTTCAGAAGCCTAATTAATCATATTGTGTGTCCGAAATTTTCATTTTAATGGTAAAATCCTTCTATCATCAAAGGCGATTTTCGTTCTAAAACTCGAATCTGATACCTCTGATTAAGAATATAAGTTATGTAATTGATTTCAGAACCTGATTAATCATGTCGTGTGTCAAAAATTCTCACTTTAAAGGTAAAACGCTCTTATCATCAAAGGCGATTTCATTCTAGGACGTGAATTTGATACCTCTGATTAAGAATATAAGTCATGTAATTCATTTCAAAGCTTGATTAATCATGTTGTGTGTTAGAAATTCTCACTTTAATGGTAAAAAGGTTCCTATCATCAAAGATGATTTTCATTGTAGGACTTGAATCTGATACCTCTAGTTAAGAATATAAGTTATGTAATTTTTATTGGTAAGGAAGTCAACAAGCAATTATATAACTGCAGGCATAAGATTCTCATACATCCAAATTGCTACAAAGACAATATAGAAAAAACAATTTTTTTGTGCAACAATGTTAAGTTATTAAAAATTTAAAATCCCATGTTTTAACTATGTTACTCCAAACTCCAATCAAAAATTTGTCTTTGCAAAAGCAATGTCAATTGCAAATTTTAGCCTCCATTTCCTCACGAGCAAACGGTTCATGGCATTTTCTTCTTTAATGATACTATTTATGTCTGGTGCAACTTTCATTTTTGGCCTTTATTCAGGGGAGGTAAAATCCAAATTAGGCTATGATCAAACAACACCAAATTTGGTTAGTTTTTTCAAGGATTTGGGTGGTAATTTAGCCATAATTTCTGGTCTAGCCATGGAAATTTTACCACCTAGGGTAATTTTGGCTATTGGTGCAATCTTGAATTTTTTTGGTTATTTCATGATATGGTTGGCTGTATCGGGGCGAATTTCGAAACCCCATGTATGGCAAATGTGTTTGTACATTTGCATTGGTGCAAATTCTCTGTCATTTGCAAACATCGGAGGAATTGTCACATGTGTCAAGAACTTCCCCGTTAAAATATGGGGCTCGCGATTTTTCTCTTGATTATGATCATCTTACAAAAAAAGTTAACTTTTAATCGGGATCAGTATGTTTTAAGTGGTGTTGTTGTTCTAGTTCTAATGTTCTCTCCATTGATTCTAGTCATTAGAGAAGAACTTAACATTTGGAAGAAGAAAAAAGGACTCGTCCCTAGTGACATTTCACATTTGAACGAGTCAATTCAAGTGGAAAATCCTCCTTCATCAACAAAAAAATTGGAGTTTGTGCTTTCAGAACGCGTTGGATCCACCAGAGAGGGGTGAAGATCACACAATCTTGCAAGCACTTTTCAACATTGACATGTTGATTCTATTTGTAGCTACAACATTTGGTGTTGGAGGGACATTGACATCGATCGATAACTTAGGTCAAATTGGAAAGGCCTTAGGCTATCCTGACTCAAGCATCAATACATTCGTCTCATTAGTAAGCATATGCATTGGCCATCTCATTGCATTTGGTATTCGGAATTCACTCTACGCGTCCTCTCTTCTCATGGGGTTTTGCTTTGGAGCTCAATGGCCACTGATTTTATCGATAATTTCGGAATTATTTGGACTAAAATACTATGCTACATTGTACAATTTTGGCTCTGTGGTTAGTCCTATAGGTGGATATATACTCAATGTGAGAGTTGCTGGTCATTTATATGATAAAGAAGCATTGAAACAATTAGAAGCTAAGGGAATGTTCACAAGAAAAATTGGAGAAGAATTGAATTGTGTTGGGGTACAATGTTATAAACAAGCATTATTAATTATTACTGGTGCTACATTTATAAATTTTCATCAATCTCGGATGGAGCCAAAGATTCACTACTTTTTGGCTTTGGGGTAATGATGGAATAAAGCAAAATGACTCTTTAAACTGTCTGTGATTCTTTCAATTGTGAAGTAGCAGTTAGTCAATGCAACTTTCGACGCTCATCATGGGTCATCCGGAAACAATCGCGCT
>JAOTQJ010000111.1:2287793-2300715 GCA_025642045.1 Solanum sejunctum
ATCAAAATAGTTAAAGAAAAAATAGAATTTTTTTTAAAAAAAAAAAAAATAATAGGAAAAACATCACGTAGCAATTTCACCCCCAAAAAAAGGCAAATATTAAATCATAGAGGTATAATTTCACTAAAAAATTAAATGAGTGGAAGTTCCCATCAAATAAATTCAATTTAAACTCAAATTTTGAAAATTAATACTAGCATACAAAATATTAATTTGATATGCTTGTTATTCCTCTTGGTAGGATTTAGGTCATGCTGATGCAAATATCAGCTTGGAGGCATAATTGCTCCCCTTTTTTCTTCGATATTGAATATTCAAAGAAATTTAACAAATTTAAATTTATATTGCATAAAATCAATTTAAAGAAAACACGCTCTTCAAGAAGAGTTAAATACAAAAGATTTACTCAAGGATGAAAGGGTCCTAATCAACCTGTCACTATTCATGGTGGTAAAATTGTTTTTTACATTACTACAAAGTAAAAAAATTAGCCATTGATAACAGTTAGTAGTTAAACAATAAAAATTTCATGCTAATCCTATTTTGCTAGTAATAAATTTTTTACGAATATATAATTAGCTAGGAGTTTTTTAGAGAATTTAACTAGAGATTATTAATAAATTTCATAGTTAATTTTATATTTTAATTTGTAGTAGTGTTAATTCTTACCATAATATTAACATTATTATTGGTCCCAATTTTTATAATCCAACAAAAGTTGAAACCACGTGATAGCAGGCACAATGGGCTACATTGGAGGGGACCTCAAGGGGATTACGACTCCGCACTAACGTGGCTACGTGGGAAACTCGATAGCCAGTGATAAAATCAGAATTTTCAGTATGAAATTTTAAAATATAAAGAAATAAATATATGAAGAACCCTCAAAAGGTTCGATAATATATGTATACACATGTAATGTTTTAATAAAAAGATAGGGGCTCGGATTAATTCCCTTTTGGTACCCTAGCTCTACCCCTGCTAATAACGGGCTTGGGTTGGTTTGGGGTGTGATTTTCATTGGGAAAAATCGAATTGTACCTCCTTCCTTACCTATAGCTCCACCCTCAACCACAGTGGGTGTTCGATTTTTCTTTGCTCTTTCATCTGATCTAGGTATTCAATTTAAGATTCAATTTATACAAATTCGTCTGAAATTAAAACTCATAATCTTTGATTAAAAATAAAGCGATACTTATCGCTACACACTACAATTTAATTTTTGTGGTTGTAATAAGTGCAACTTAATATAGCTCTACAAAATAACTTCAAACATGCTATATGTTAAGAAATACGAGGTGATATCGGAAGCGTAATAAGGATCGGGATTGATATTGAAAATTATAAATTGGGCAAGGTAATAAATGAAAACACAAATTTAGCGTGGTTCACCCAAAAAATAGGCTACATCCACGGACAATGACGAGCAAAATATTACTATAATGAAGAAGTGTACAATACAATCTCACTGAGCCTAAGCACTACAAGGATATAATTTTTGTGTATCACTCAGTGATATAAAAGAATTATTACAACACTCACAAAAATATACAATGTGTATCTCACAAACTCTTTGAATCTCTACAGATTTTTCTCTCTACTTCCTTGTCCAAATGAAGAACAAAATTACTCCTTTATATAGGAATAGTTTTGGTAGGTAGCATCGCAAGTTGGCTATCAAGTTTAAATAAGTTGACTGCCAACTTTGAATAAGTTGACTGTCAACTTTGAACAGCAATCTTGAACATATTTTTCAATCAAGTTGCCAACTTTTGAATTGCATGTGATTACCAAATTTGATCAACTTGGATCAGATTTCAACACTATATTGTTGGTCAATATTAACTCTTTATACATCCATCAAAAACATTTTTATAGTGGAAAATGAAAATGAAAATGATGTATCATGAAACCTACAAATTAGGTTTTCTTTATCTAGTTAAACCCACCCAACAAATTAGGAAAGTGAGGTATAGAATTTTCCTAAATACCAAAAATACCATTGTCTATTTATTACACGTAAAAAGGTCACATAATTGTGCTTCCACTTTTGACAATTCAACGAACAAAATGGGACAAATTTAGTGTCTAGTCAAATTCTAAAAGAGATATACAAGATTTTCTTTTCCCCCAACGACCCCACCCCACTCGGGCAAAATTAATGACGGAATCAGAATTTTAATATATATATATATAAGGTTTTAATTCTATATTTAAATTGATTGCTTATATAATCACTTAACTATGTATTTTGGGCGGATATATATGACATAGATAGAGGAAAGAAAATCTCATACATGTTGAAGGTACATTTGAGACCTTTTGAGTAGTTGATGGTCTTTGGAAAACAATCTTTTTAGTCTTTGAGAAATAATCTTTCTATCTCTATGAGGTAGTAGTAAGGTTTGTGTATATTTTACCCTCCCTTGATCCTACTTGTGAAATTTCATTGAGTATGTTGTTATTGTTATTTGCTTATATAGTCACTTAACTATCGAGAATCATACACTATAAGAATACGTGAAATTAGCAACGAAATTTGTCAGCATTAATTTCCAACTAATCAATCACTAAAACGATCCTAGTTAATTAAATTTTCTAATAATTCATCATTAATCTGTAATCAAATGAAAATAGCATGAGATTTTTATTGTTTAGCTATAAAATTTTGTCGATCTAATTCCTCATTTTCTTGTAGTGATATTATAACGAATTAACTTTAAAATTTTGTAATAAAAAAATCTTTCAATCATTAAAAAGGGTGTAACATAGTAAATAATTTTTTTTTTATTTTGTAACAGAAAAATCACTTAATTATTGATTCATCACACCAAATATATTTTTGTGACACACAATGTTTGAAGACCAAAAGAAGTCACTATGCATTGTAATTGCATATGTCACTATATACGTCAATATTATTAACTATTGAAGAAGGTCTTGGTGCATGGACAATTTTTTTAAGATCCAACATTGGGTGAGGCAGGCCTTGTTCTGATACCATATTGAAATAGGTCTTAGGTCTAACTTACACCCCAAAAGCTAGTTCAAAGGGAAGAGAATTGTCTAAATCTTATAAGGAGATCACACATTCCATTAATCATGAGACTTTGTGTCTCAACATTAACAAATATTTAAATTGATATTTTTTTAAAAAGAAAATGATAATGTTAAGAATAACATAATATTTGACCTCATAAAATTAATTTCTCAAGAATTTGGACCCTATAAAACTAATAGTCACGTGTCAAGATATATAGAATCGTCTGATTTTGTACTACACCTAATTTACTTACATGTTTAAGGTAGAGAAAATTTAAGTTGTCATTTTCATTATTATAAGGACCCTCCACTTGCAAAAGCAAGAAAAAAAAAAAGGGATGGTCAAACATCAAGTCATTGTGAAATTCTATTTAACTTGAGATAATCACAATAACCCTCTGTGACTGGAATGAATAAGATTCGGTTAGAGATTTTGAGTTCGAGTCTTAAAATGAAAATAATTATAATAGTAATCGTTTTCTCCTAAATGAGCTTTTCACAACCTATTTTTGGATTAGTCAGCATTAAAGCACGTATTGGACAACTTATTTACAAAAATGATCTTAGAAGTGAGCGAACTTAAACGTAGGCTGAACTTAATTTCAATAAGTTTTGACCTTAAAAAATCCCTATAAGGCAAGCGAAGGTCATCAAAAGTTCAAGACAATTCATCTTCAAAATTATATTATTAAGCGCAATTTCTTAATTTCGGACATAGAATGAAAAATTTTTATAAAACACCTCCTTTAACATGCGTTATATACACGTACCAAACAAATATTATATATAGTCCCATAGTGCACTCAACATGTGCATAACCAAAACATTCAACCAAATCAAATCACACAAAATACATTTCCTTATCATCATAAGCCAAAAAAAAAAAAATATGGTGAACACTAAGTTGATGAATGGACATGGTGGCCTAAACACCATGGCGAGTTTTGGCCACCATGTCCTCAAAGGACGATGGTTCATGGTATTCGCGAACCTTTTAATCATGTCCATGGCGGGTGCAACTTACATGTTTGGCCTCTATAGCAATGAAATCAAATCATCGTTAGGCTATGACCAAACCACGTTAAATTTGTTAAGTTTCTTCAAAGATTTAGGTGGTAATGTTGGGATTATCTCGGGTTTAATTAACGAGGTAACTCCACCATGGGTTGTTCTATTGATTGGTGCAATCATGAATTTTTCCGGGTATTTTATGATTTGGCTATGCGTCACAGGACACATAGCCAAACCACAGGTTTGGCAAATGTGTTTGTACATTTGCATTGGTGCAAATTCACAAACATTTGCTAATACTGGTGCATTAGTCACTTGTGTTAAAAATTTCCCTGAGAGTAGGGGAAGTTTATTAGGTTTATTAAAAGGATTTGTTGGTCTAAGTGGTGCAATTATAACACAATTGTACCATGCCTTTTATGGTAACAATGGTAAGTCATTGATCTTGTTAATTGCTTGGCTTCCTACTGTTGTTTCTTGTATTTTTCTAAGAACGATTCGGATTTTAAAAGTCGTTCGGCAGGCCAATGAGACCAAAATATTCTACAAACTCTTGTACATTTCTCTTGGCCTAGCTGGTTTCATCATGGTGGTGATCATCATTCAAAACATGATCAATTTCTCGAGGTTCGAGTATGTAGGAAGTGCAATTGTTGTATTGATTTTGCTCTTTGCTCCATTGATCATCGTGTTTCAAGAAGAAACTAAGCTTTGGTATGTTAAGCAACAAGCGCTGGATGACCCTCAGTTGAAAGTCGTTAGTGAAAATCCGCCTTCAGTAGAACTGACTCCACCTGAGAAGCTAGCTTCGAGTGAACATGAGGAAAATTTGTCATCTGTGGAGCTGACTCCACCTCAGAAGCTAGGTCAGGAGGATTATGAGGAAAATCTGTCATCAGTAGAACCGACTCAACCCCAGAAGGTAGGTCAGGACGAATATGAGGAAAAGCAAACGTCTTGCTTTAGCAATGTGTTTAATCCACCACCAAGAGGAGAGGATTATACGATATTGCAAGCGCTTTTTAGTATAGACATGATCATTCTATTCATCGCGACCACATTTGGTGTGGGAGGGACATTGACAGCTATCGATAACTTAGGTCAAATCGGGAAATCCTTAGGCTATCCTGAGAAAAGCATCACGACATTTGTGTCACTAGTAAGCATTTGGAACTACCTCGGACGAGTGGTCTCAGGATTTGTATCCGAATGTTTCCTAAAAAAGTACAAATTCCCTCGCCCTATGATGCTCACATTATTCCTCCTCCTCTCATGTTCAGGCCATCTACTCATCGCGTTTGGTGTCCCAAACTCCCTCTACATCGCGTCTATACTAATGGGATTTTGTTTCGGAGCTCAATGGCCTTTGATTTTCGCGATTATATCGGAGTTATTTGGGTTGAAATACTACTCAACATTGTACAATTTTGGTGGTGGTGCTAGCCCTGTTGGTGCATATTTGCTTAATGTTAGAGTCACTGGCTATTTGTATGATAAAGTGGCTACAAAGCAAATGTTAGCAAAGGGGCTAAAAAGGGAAATTGGTCAAGATTTAACATGCATTGGAGTGGAATGTTACAGATTGGCCTTTCTTATAATTACTGGGGCTACAATGTTAAGTTGTGCTATTTCTTTAATATTGGTGATTAGGACTAGGAAATTTTATAAAGGTGATATTTATAAGAAGTTTAGGGAACAAGCTATTGGTGTTGATGATCCTAAACAAATAAGAAATCCTTAATTAATTTTTATTACTATGTATATATAATGATAAAAAAAATATGAGCAATTATTGAGTCATAGGAATTATATGTTGTATCCTTTTCAGAAATAGACAAATATTACTGAATATTCACATGTTCTTATTTTTGTTTTTTTATTTGTCTTTTTTTCTGTCATATACTTTGTTGTTATATACTATGTTGTTATTATTGTCATTTATTTGTTATTTTTATCGTCTTCACAAGTTTTCATTTGTTGTCCGCTCTAGTCGTTGTTTCATATCTAGTATTTTCAGTTGTTGGGGATGATATTTTTTATATGAGGGTCTTTTGAAAATAGACCCTCTTTATAAGATAGTGATAAAGTCTGCGTATATTTTATCCTCCTCAGATCCCACTTGAGAAATTCACTGGTATATTATTATTGTCATTCTTATAGTTTTTGGTCTTTTTGTCTTATTTACGTTTTCCTTTTTAATTTGTTTGAAAAGACATTATATTTTCAATATGTGGATTGGTATAAAATAGTATAGGACTTAATTGGTCAACAATATTTCATTGCCTTTTAGAAATGTATTTTAAATTTTAATTGAATTGTTATCTCCCTACAATTTGTCACAAGGTGTGGTTATTAACAATGCAAATTCATGATAATGATTGTGATAAATAGACATGATTTTTTTATTTTTAATCATAAGTTTTAGATTCCTATAAAAAGTTATGATAACAAGTATTTTTCTTTTCATAAATTTTAACATCACGTAAATTTAAATTAATTATAAATTCAAGATAAATACAAAATATGGAGTGCAAAGCTCAAAAAAAACAATCATATAAAATTATCATGCTAAAAAGTATTTTCTCTTATAATAAATTTTATATGAAGAGAACTCAAATCAATGATAATACTTGTAATATGTTTGCCCACCTAATAATATCTGTTGAAAATATTTTTATTGTAATTTTAAATATGTTGTAACTTTTTTGTTTTTTGTTTTCATTTGGTGTATTCAATATTTTTGTTAGAATCTCAATTAATTCAATTTCATGTTGTGTTAGGTTAATTAAAGAAAAAACGCTGATTATCAGAATTTTCGTATTCTCGAAAGTCAAACCCTGGAATCATATTCAACCCACAACTCTTGATACTAGTACATTCATAGTAACATAGATGTCGAAAAATACATCTATTGAAATACTTATATTTATGTTTGTACTGTGGAGAAAGATTTTTGAAAAAAAGTGAATATTGAATAAATTACTAATACTCCCTTAGTTTTTTTCTTACTTGTTCATTATTGACTTAACACTATTCTTTAAAAAAATACTTTTTGGATGTTTCATTTATTGAATTTTCTTAATCAATTATATTTTTAAAATTTAATTTCAACTATATGTAATGTAAATTCTATCAAAATGCAAAACCACAAAAATCAATAGATTCAACTTTTGCAGCTTATTGATAATGCATATATTCTTTACCTAATGAGTCAAATATGTTCTTTCTGTAAATATAATTAAAAAAATAAAATTAAAATGAAATATGACATTGTAATAAAATAACAATTATTATTAATTAAAAATTTAGACTTCTTAATAGCTTGTTGGGCTTTTCCTAACATTCTATCGAGATTATTGGACTTTAGTTTCCAGAAAGAGCCCATAGTTCAATACGACAACGTCACTCTTTGGGCCTTCAAACTTTATATCGGGTCAAAAATTGAATAAGATTAGATTAGTCCCATTAAATTCATTTCCGAATGATTCATTGATAAAATTGGGGCTTAGCTATGACTATTTAAAATAGAATCGAAATCGATTATTCAAATAAAAAAAAGTTATTAATTCATTGGTAATGAATTATTAGTAACAATTTTAGTATTTGATTTTTTTTATTATCGGGTTATCAGTTCTTAATGATTTTAAGTTTTTTTCAACAAACTAATCAATAATTTGATAATAAATTATTATAATTATATTTGTATAATTTGGTATGTTATAAACTTTGTAACGTAGAGCTTAATTTCATATTTTTATTTTTTATTTTCTCATACTCTCGATTATTCTATAATGTGACAACATTTATTTTTGAATAAAATGTAATATATCATTTCATACGCATCATTCATTTGGTACTTTTTTTTTTGTATGTCAAAACTAAATAATTAAGCTGATAACCAAATCAACAACAACAATAACATACCCAATGGAACCCACGAGTTAGGGTTTGGGAAGGATAGAATGTATGCAGACCTTACCACTATCTCAAAGGTAAAGAGGTTGTTTCCCCCTCGTCTCAAAAACTATAAGTAGAATAAACTATATAAGTAAAAAAAAAATTGGAAGAAAAAGAAAAGAAAATAAAAATAACGATTAACAACACAAAGCATATGATAGTGTATAAATCAACGTGATATAGCGATAACATCAACATTTATATGACAGATAATGGCAACACCTGATATAAAATGCGACTACTCCTACTACTTTACCATACCACCTAACTTTATCAACCAATTAGTCTACTACTCTAATTCGCGACCTCCACTCCTTTATATCTAAAGTCATGTCATCGATGAGATCAAGTTTCGTCATATCTTGTCTGATCACCTCCCCCTAATACTTCTTTTGTCTACCTCTACTCCTCCGTCTAACTCCCAAATTCAACTTCTCGCACCTCCTAATAGGAGCATCGATACTCTTTCTTTGCACATGTCCAAACCATTGCAGTTTTGTTTTTCTTATCTTATCAGTCACAGAGATCACCTCTAACTTTTCCTAAATGGTCTCATTCTTAATTTTATTACTCCTGATGTGACCATACATCCATATCAACATCTTTATCTCTGTAATCTGCATCTTCTGAATATGTGCTTTTTTTATTGGCCAACATTTTACCCTGTACAACAAAAATAATATGTTAATGATTCAATGATAATTTAATATACCTACAAATTAATATACGATAGATTAAATCAAATCAACCAATACGCAGCCGTAAGTGTACACAAATATCTTCTGTTTTGTCTTTATTCGTTCATAAAGGCACACTTATCTCTTCTTCTTTTCTTAAAAAATAAATTTGTCCTTTTTTTTCCAATTTTATTTTCATAAAATATTAAAATGGATAAAGTATTAATTAAAGTCATAGAAAAGGGCAAAATGGTCAAAGGAGATGGGCCCCAAGAAGAACCAAAGTTCAAAAAAGTAGCTTCGAGCCTTTGAATATTAATGGACAGCATGTTTTTGGGCTCAAAAAGTCTTCGTGTACTGCACCCACGCGCCTCTATGTCGTATTTTAAAAAAATAAAAAATAAAAATTAAGTTAATTCTTTAAACTTTTTTATTTTTATTTATTTATGTATATTAAGATGTAATTTTTTGTTATTGAATATTATAAAGATTAAAATTAGAAAAAAAGAATTATTATTTTTATTTCAATTTATATATTTACTTTTTCTTTAATCTGTTTGAATATTTTTTTCCCCTACGTTATCCAAGATTTGTTATTTAATTAGCTCTATGTTCGAGGACGTTGAAAAAAAATCTTTACCTTATTTCATGCTAACGGCAGGTGAGTAATTGAAAATTTAGTAATTGATACTTCGAGATAATTTATCACAGGATAAAATAAATAAATAATAAAAATATTTTTTAATATTATTTTTTATATTTATAAAAGGTTTTTTGTAAATAATTTATCCATAAAATTTATATAATACATATTATTTTGAATGCAATAAATTTAAATCAAATACACAAAAAGAAATAATCACATCATAATTAATTTTATCATAACTAATCATATCGTAATTTATATTCAAATCAAGCGACTCCAAGATAATAGAGATTGGCATTGATGTCACATATCATACTGGGATAGATGGGCAAATTAGAAATGCTTCTTCTTCGAATTTTGTGTGACAAAAAAGTAGTTCATAGACTTAAGGTTTCTCTAAAGTGATAATTAAATCGACTACATATGTTATATGGACTGAGGTGGAGTGTCGACCAGGCAATAATTTTCATGTTCATAAGATAAAAATTACAAAAATGAGGATATATAGTCATACTAAAAAAGATAAGATTAAAAATAAAGATATCTGAATAAGGTGAAAGAGATCAATCTCGTATGGACAAAATGAGAAAAGTGAGGTGAAGATAGTTTCGAATTAACATGTGAAGAGAAGAAGCATAGATACCCCAATGACAAAGTCTGAGAAGTGTGAGGTATGAATGTTTGGAGAGATAGAAATAGACTAAAAATACATTAAAAGAGATGATCAGATAGGATATAATACATTTTAAATTTGCAGAAGTCATAAACTTAGATAATAAATTTTTAAAGATAATTAACTAAAATAAACAATTTATAGATAATAGACTGTTTTTTTGCTTTTCATAAAATAAAATAGTTGGACCCAATAATAGTTAAAGTTTGCTAAAAAGAAATTTGGATACTTTATAATGTCTCATGAGAAAAGAATATACCTCTCCTCCCATGCTTGAAAATGGATTATGTAATTATTTATAATTAAAAAAAATTCTCACATTTATTTTCCAGTTAATTTTAACTTTTTTTTTTTGTCTAAATGACTTTAGATAAAGCAATGATGCATTTTGAAATATTATAATATTAAATAAGTTTAAATTATATACAGTAAAATGTGTTATATTTATACATAAATTTCATTAAATATGAGATTATAATATTAAAAATAAGATAATTTATCTATTACAACATGTTAATATAAACTAAATATATATATACACACACTTTTTATAAAATTATTAAGTTCCCATAAACACGTAAGATATAGTTTGAATCCTCCATTATAGGTACTCTACAACAACAACAACATTACCCCAATGACTCAAAGACTTTCGCCTATTGCGGGATAAGGGAGGGTCGGATGTATGCAATTTGACCTCTATATTTAAAAACATAGTGCGACTGTTTCCAATATAGGTACTCTAGTGATTTCCAAATTAATTTTAAATCGAATGTGCCACTATCTTCTATGATGAATGTAACTTTATTTTACTACAGATTAAAGTAGAGCTAGAAATTGAAATTTATGAGTTTGAAATAACTTTTTAAAATTATTAAATTTTAAATTAATAAATTTTATATATTAAATAACTTTTCAGAGAAGAATACATAATATGAACTAAAATTACTTCTTTCTGTCAAAAATTCTTTTTGCACACTAGCTCAACCCATGGTCGAAGATTCAATTGAACCCTTTGTTAGTTTGCGGTTAAAAAAAATTTTTAAATATAATATATATCAAGTTTAAATTTTAGATTCGATTATAAATTTTATGAAAAAGAAATAACGAGAAAGTAAAAAAAAAATAATATTTTAAAAAAATCATGCGGAAATATCCAAATAATTTTAAAAATAATTAGTGTTAAGTGCTAGGGTGCTAGTCATAATTTGATAACAATCAATTTGTTTCTTGGGACGATAACTACCCTATAACTTTATTTATTTCAACAAAAAAGGAAAAAGGGATTTTCTCGATTTATTTTTACTTGTTATTATTTTATTTAATGAGGTTTAATTATATAAATTTTGATTAATATTTTAATATTTTTTATTATATTAATATAAGAAATTTGTAACTTATAATATTTTTCGTATAGTTTTCAATCATATAACTTTTATATTTCAAATATTAAATGTAGCTATTTCAATTTGATTTTGAAGTTTAATCAAGTTAATTTAAAAAAAAAAATAGCAACAAATAAAAGTGAACAGACAATACAAAATAGTTGCACGACTTGTCATTCAAATAGATTGATCATTAATTTATATTTTCTAAGATAAATTATGCCTAATGATATAACTTCTTAAAAGCACGAATATAACATATGAGATATTTAATATAAAAAATATCATAAATTATTTTATGGAAAAACGAAAATTGAATACCAGCACAAAAAAATGAGCTAAAAGTGTAAATGCCCAAAAGGTGTAGTAGAGCCAAAAATTAGGGAAGCTTTTCAGTTTTAACCAAATAACTGAGCAAATTACGGTGCTAAAGGCTGCAAATAAAAAGAAGGTTCTTTTTGCAAAGTGTTCACTATTCTAATGGGCCATAGGGGGCTCTTTTGAAAATAGGTTCTAACCAGAATGGGTTTCGATTTTGAAAATGCGTCATCGAAAACTTTTAACACTCGTATATCGATAAATATATTTTTTAAGTTAAAACTCAAATTTGTAAAATTTCAAGTTTGATCATAAGGTAAGTAAGGGTAAAAGGTCAAGACCGCATACCTCTAAAGTTATTCTCATAAATCATGTGATGAATTCTAGAACAAAGAAAATAACACGGACCATCTATTTTTTTAAGAAATTACACATATTATTTTTAAAAATAAATGATCTTGAACTTTTACCTAATGAGCAACTATTTGAGGTCAAAACCCAAAATTTGTAAACTTGAAGTTTTGCCAAAAGACCAGTGAAGTTCAAAGTTCAAGACGATCTGCCTCCAAGATTATTTTTATAGATAGTAACTAAGTTTCAAGACAAAGAATTAACAGGCATTAGTTATTTTATCAAGAAATTAAAATTGATGATCTCATGAGTCAAAAATTTTATCGATGTAAAATCAAAAGTTGAAAATCACATATTTTTAAAAATATTCTTTTAAATGACTTTCATGTTTTGGCTATATATATGTGTGTATATATTCAAAGTGATTAGCACAAATTAAAATTTTATGAATAATAGCATTAAATTTTACTTATAAAACTCTATAATATTACTTATTAATATTATTTTTAATTATAAAAGTTGGTAAGTGGTTTTATGTGAATTTTTAGCCTTACATGACGCCATAAAGTTGCTGAACAGATCGTCTCCAATGCTCATCGAGGAAGTGACAAGTTGAATTATTACTATTATTATAAGAAAAAAAAATTACCTTCATTAATTTTATTTTATGTGATACGCTTTTTTTTTTGATCTATCTTAAAAATAATATCACATTACTCTACTTGAAAATAATTTAATTTTTAATATTTTTTTTACACTTAATAAAAAATATGTCCATCAATCTCGGATGGAGCTAAAGATTGACTATTTTTTGGCCTTGGAGTATGATGGAATAAAGCAAAATGACTCTTTAAACTATCTG
>JAOTQJ010000111.1:2348969-2360970 GCA_025642045.1 Solanum sejunctum
CGCAGACAGTTTAAAGAGTCATTTTGCTTTATTCCATCATACTCCAAAGCCAAAAAATAGTCAATCTTTGACTCCATTCGAGATTGATGGAAAAATGAAAGTCTTACATAAATATCATAATAAAAAAATGTGATTTTATTCATTTTATATGTGTTATAAAATACGAATTCATACATAAAATAGAAGTGAAACAATCAGATAAAATTATTTTAAATATTATCAGGCTTATTAATGTCCATATTTCCATCGATATTAAAAATGTCTTCTTGTAAATTTAAGTAGTCCGTTACATCCAGATACATAGGTTCTATATTATTTTCAGACATAAAGATTATCTCTCTGAATTTTTTTGACTCTTTTTAATGATGTCTGATATAGTTGAACAAGGCATTTAAATGATCGACATATCTTTTAGCAATAAGAAGGTGAGTAAGCAATTCAGAATGTTTAGTAAATCCCATATCGCGATATTGCTGCTTCAGGAGTATATTTGCGGAGGGAATGTGGAGTATTCTTTTTTTTTCAAGCTTATCTTATTCAGTGATTTCTTCTCTGCATAAATTCAGTTGTGATATAATTTTGAATATTGTTGAATTTTATTCAGTTTTATATTTGAAATCTAATAATCTTAGATTTAACCAATCATGACGTGCTTGTGGAAGGAGGACCAACTTTAGGTGGTCGAATATTTCTGTTAGATTCTTCTACAATTTTAACGTATTTCTGGAAGGACGACCAACTTCAGGTGGTCATATCATTCTTTAAGATTCTTCCATAATTTTAGCGTATTTGTGGAAGGACGACCAACTTCAGGTGGCCGTATTATTCTTTAAGATTCTTTCACAATTTTAGGGGATCTTTTATTATAAGATATTATAATTTTAATCCCTTGTCAAGATGGTGGTGGAGAAATATCAAAACTTTGGTACGATTTTGACTGGATGCTTTATTTTAAATATAGTTCAATATCTAGTGCCCATAATAAATAATTTATTTTAGAAATATTAAAAACAATAAATTCAACTTTTGAAATATTAAATATTTAATAAAATGAAATTTTTACTTTCTTTGTTACCTATTTAAAATAGCTTTAAATGGGCAGAGTTTCGTGCTGAGAACGTGTTATGAAATAAATTTAGAATTGACTAGAATAAATTCTATAGCGAAATGAAAACTTAAGCGGGGAGAGAAAAGATTATATTGTTTGCTTTTGTGTTGTATATTTCCGTGCATACAATTGCTACTCACTCCTTGGCTATTTGTAGCCTTTAGGAGATACAATTTCCCAATATAAAATTGGTAGACAATATGATTGTCACTCTTGATATGCCCAAATTTACAGTTCAAACGGAATACTAAAGCGGTCGTTGATCAAATATAGAACTCAACCAGGGTTGAGATTGATCCCACAGGAAATACGTGAGAATCTATTTATTAGACTGATTTCAGATATAATATCTATTTCCGAAACGAAAGTGCATAAAGTAATATGGGGGGTTTGGTTTTTAAAACTAATTAACAAAAGAAAATAATAAATGAGTGCAAGAACAATTAGATTTCAATCAATTTATGTGAGGCTAGAATTGTGTTCCCCATGACAGCTAATGTGATAGCCGAATCTAGTGGTAAACTCGTTCATGATTACGTATATAAGATCTAACAAGTTGTGTAACATTTAATTCACCTCTCGATCCCTCGTAAATGTCTATCATTCATCACTTTTCGGTCTCGGAATGTCTATGTACCAACCCTTGTTGTTTATCCCATAATACTCTCACCTTTCAGTCTCACAAGTACTTAGACTAGTTAAAAACCTCAAATTTTCGTCATAGAAATCTTTTCCTAATCAAAGCATCCCTTTCGGGCATGCAAAGAATAAAGGCTTGCCCTAATGCGTCGACTCATCAAGGAAGAAATTAAAACGAAGATTACTACAATATATACGCTAATCAATCTCGAGACTTACACCTTGTTCGCCTATCTTATTGATTTGCCATGGTCCCGATAACTCTAGTTGTGGATTTAGCCTAGCATATTCAATGAATGAAGCTCGCAACGATACAAGAAATTCATAACAAAAAGACTTGCTATTGAAGAATTGATAAAGCCAAAAGCTTGAATTTGATAAGCAAAATTCCAAAATCTTGTAAAATCTCCAAGAAAATAATATTTTTAAATGTTCTTTAGCTCTAGCCGTCCCAGCCTACCTAAAATATAAAATAATATACCTATTTATATATATAAAAAAACTAATCCTAGCTAAAATAGAAAAAATTTATTGGCATGGACACGGGCCACCACACGGCCCGTGTAATGGTAGAGGGACCGTCAAATGGTCTGTGTGGCTGCCCTTGATTTCAATTCCCAATTGCATCATCATGCCACGTTAGATGGCCCGTGTGGCCGTTGACGGTCCGTCTGACTTGCCTTCAACTTTTCTTCCGCTCAAACTCTTCACACGTCTAAATGTTATGGACAGTGGTTGGTCACATAGTCCATAACATGAGCTGTCTCATATTTTGCTTGTTTTTCAACGGTGATGCCTTCACGTCACTTTGACGGTAAGTTGCACGACCCGTGTAAATCCAAATGACCCGTGAGGCGTGTCGTCTCATGCCACTTTGCCAAAATCTTCCAACCTTCGACGGTATCGTCTTCACGTCGCTTTGACGAGCCTCATAACGACCAGTTTGATGTACCACGTTCCAAGACACGTGCCGTGGGACTTGCCTTCACCAAATAGCCACTGCCATCATCCAAGTATGAGGCCACGATGGGCCTCACGGTCCGTGTGGATGTACACGGGCCGTGTAGGCTCCCGTGTGCCTACACTTAGGTCCATTTTGGCTCCTTTGTACTCTCTTTTTCCATCATTTTTCTTTTGTATTCTTATTTCTTCCATGTCTTAGTCTTTTTTCTGAAAAACAAACATCAAAATAACAAGTTTGCTTGAGAATGCACAACAATTTTTTATTTAAAGTGTTATACAAGTCGTATTTCTATGACTCATCAACTCTCCTTTATGATGACAAATGGCAAACAACAATTTCCATTATGTTATAACAATTCCAAAATATTTAAAATATATTCCCTCTTATTTCTCTATATAAAATTAATTGATCTCAATGATGTTAAACTTCAACTACTTTCAAAAGCAATAATTAGTTGACATTCCCATAAGATCTATTAATATCATTTACTTTAGTTCCTACTCTTTCCATATATATATATATACATATACATATATACTTGTTTGTTATATAAAAAAATAAATATTTATTTTTAATTATTTAAATTAAAAGTTTGAAAAATAATTTTATATGTATATTACCTATATTACAATGTGCGTACTAATTATTTTCAGTTTCTTTTCCAACAAGATGACATTGACGAAAATGCAACGAGCACTTATCACCAGACCTTAAAATTTACCTATATATTATTATTTTTTATTAAGTGAATCAAGTCAAATATGAACAAATGAAAAAAAAATTAGTAACCTATTATGACTTAAAATGTTCTTTGATTTAAAAATACTCACGATAAGCAAGTCAAAATAATATAAGACGACTAAATATTCTAAAATCTTTAACAATTGGAGTGGTTATAAGTTATCCCACTAACTTCCCATATCCTTTTTTTTCTTTAATTTTTGCAATCTATTTACCGATTGGTATTTTATATCAGCTTTGAAATCTTCGACTAATCAAGATTCACACTTGTATAAAGTTCATCAAAGTACACTACAAAAACACAAAACGCACAATTTTTTTAAGGAGAATGAGGAAAAGGGATTCGTCAGAAATTTTATACATAGACGAGAAAAATTCCTAAAAATTCATGTGTTTTTCCTAATGTCGAAAACCCTTCTTACCGAGGTTGTTTTCATGCATTTTCGAGACTCAAGTCGAGACTATTGGTTAAGAATGAAGAAATCTTATTTATCTCATCATAATTTTGATATTTTCTTTACATGTGTAATTAGAGAAAGTCCTTTTTTTTTACCATCATAATAATGAGCAACAATAAAGTTATCTTTGTATGATCCATAGATCACAACTTCGAGTCATAAAAATAAATATTAATGGTTGCATCAAGATAGATTGTTTACATATCTCACATATGCATTTACGCTCGTTTAGAGTGCGATCCTTTCTCAAATTCCTTGTGAAAATATAAAATATTTTATGTATCGGACTGTTATTAATTTTTTTAGTCTCAAATATTAATAATCATTAGTACATTCTCTTTTAGCAACCCTAAGTGGATATGGTTGTACTACTTCAATTATTATTAATTATTATATTAAAAAGAGTGGAGCTCAACACACTAAAACATGCACACTACACTCAATAATTCAAGTCCATATGGTGCTTCTTTAGTGGAGAGAATACTGGGATTTTTTAAAAAATTATTATTATTATTATTATTATTATAGAAATTTATATTTTTTGATAAACAGTCGTTTGGACTTGATCGATCACTATGAACCCTTTTGTGGTGATGCACCCCTTCTTCTGGAGTTACGGAGTTATTTTGTCGAGTTTTTTAGAGAAGATTATTCGCGTCCTCAGATATTCTCTATCTATCCACCTATATCGATTTCGAATACAAATATCCTCTTACTATTTTTTTTAATTATTATTAAAATAAAATAATATTGACTTATAACAGAAAGTAACTTCACCAACTTCCTTACTTGCTTTATATTTCTTGAATATTTATTGCTTATAAAATGAGAATTCCACTCACATACACCTATACAATGCAATTACAATCATGTATGTAGTGATAATTGCACATATAATATCTTGAGTAATTTTTTTTATTTTTTTGTGTATTTATTTTCTTATATTTTGATTTATTATAAGAAAATCTATGTTACATTAAAATTGTCTATAGCAATATTATCTGCTCTGAGTCAAATTTGCACAATTTTCTTTAAAAGAACTCATGTCATTAACAAATACTCTCCCTTATATGTAGCGAAATCTCTTTTTTCAACTATCAATGTGAAAATTTGCACATCCAACGATTCTTTCTCTAAATTGAGTTTTACATGATCTGATACCTCGTGATCTTATCTAGAGATAAATTGTATACTATCCACAATCGAGTGTTTAATTATATGATCATCAAAACTTGTTGTCTTCTTTTATATATACATGTGTCTCCAAAGCTCAAGGTAAAGATTAGTCTGGCCCATAGATAGGCAAAAGCTGTAAGTCGAGCCCTAAGTCATTGATTACTAAGTCATCCCTATACTCATATTGCAAAATCATTGACCTTATATTATAGTATTAATTGTTAGGCGGGTAAAACAATTTAAGTATGCTTTTAAAATAATGTGATATTGTTTGTTTTAGATTAAGTAAGTCTCGCACCATTATAAAAATATCACTCTATTGTACTTATACTTTCCTTTCTTTTTTTTTTTCTCTTGGATCTATAAATATAAAACTTAATTCACGCATCTAATAAATTTTAACTCTGCCACTAAACAATCAAAATAAAAAAGAAAAAAATAATTAAGAAAAGAAAAAATTTCTCCACAATAAAGAATCAACTTATAAAGTAATGGAATAATACCCAAAAATGACTTCAAACTTAGCACTATTTTTTAAATTGAAACTCAAACTTTTATAATGCATAAATATGATTCTCAATTTGACAATTCCTGAACAAATAGACACAAATCAATCGCTGACTAATCCATAAGATGAGTGCAGGATGGTCTTTCTTTCTACCAACTCAAAAGTTACATACAAAATGATGTCACATAAAGCAATAACTTTAAGCCTAAAAATGCTTTACTTGACCACAATTATAACTATTGTATATACTATATAGTACTAAATAAATTAATGATTATATTAGAGGGTTACGTGCCCCTCACAAACCTTAATATTATAATTATTCTAATTATATTTTATATACTTAATGAATATAATTATGGGTACATCATACGTTATGAATCTTTCTCTTTCTTCATATTCATTTTTATTCTTCACTTCATATATAGTTCAAAAATACTACAACTCAGAATTACAAATAGCCGTTCAACTTTATTTAATTTATTTATATATAATCTTCTACGTATATAACGTATCTTATTTCTTTATTAAAATAATTGCCATACATGTATTAGAAGTACACAATTATTATTTTTAAAAAATTATTGTTATAGGAAAGGTATAATATTTGACCAATCAATGGTATCAAGTTATTGGATTTAATTTTAAATCAATAAATTACTCTAATTTATGATTGCTTAACACTCTCAATTTCAAATAAATTTGAGATAAACTATATGAATCATCATTATTTCATTTAAACTCATTTGATGTCGTTATTACACTACATAAATAAAAGATAAATTAAGTTAAATATATGTAACTAATTATAATTAAAATAATAATAGAAATAGTATGTACGGGACAATAAATAAAGAATTTTGAAATAATTATTCAGTAATTAAAAAAAAGACTATTTATGATCAATGTATATATAAAGGGCATGAATACTTTAGTGATTCTAAATTTGATGGCATCAATTCAATTCTCGAAAAAAAAATTTATTGTCACTAAATATTTTTTTTGTTGCAATGCAAAAGAAAAAGAAGAGTATGTGAAGACTCTTCTTGAATTAACAAGGTTTGCGATGACTTTTAACCTACCATAATATTTTTGCTATACTTAGTTTGGAACTAACAATGTGAACAAGTTCATGCAGTTAATATTTATCACGATTCGGTATCAACACTATGAAGTATTATTTACTTTGTCCATATACAGTTCAGACTCTGTGCACTACTGCACTGAGGGGTATAGTAGTGCGCAGGATCTAGGCTGTGTGCGGGCAAAACGGATAATACTTCATAGTGTTAGTATTGGATCATGATAATATTATATAAAATTAAAAATTAATATAATAATGTTTTGACGGTTGGAAGCAGCTAGAAAAAAAAATTGGCATTCATCATTTAATAAAAAAAATTCTAAGGAATAAATCAATCAATTAATTAATAAGATCCTTGTATCAAGGCTTTCATTGTGGAAATAAAGTGAGAACAAGACACAACATAAAACATTCCTCATTGAAATTTTAAAACTTGTTGGGGTCTAATTAAACAGTTACTAGAAAGGAAATGGGCCACATGCATCAAGTTGACAAATGTTTGGGGGGCCAAAAGTAAGATAAATTATATATTGATCTTTCGATTTAATTTATGTGACAATATTTAACTGAATATAAAATTTCAGTAAAATAGGGTCACTCATCTCTTTGTTGCTACACGATAATTTTCTTTGCTCAAATTGCTCTTCTTCTTTATTGATTGTCAGTCAGACGCTAGATAATTTACTCTTGATTAGTTTAAAAATTTCTTTAGCCGTAGAAGAAGAAAGGAAATGGGCCACATGCATTAATCTTTTGATTCGATTTATGTGATAATATTTAACTGAATACGAAGTTTAAGTAAAATAGGATCACTTATCTCTTCGTTCGTATTGCTTGCTGGCCACTCTTCGTCTGTATTAACTGTCAGTTAGCCGCTAGATCATGTCAATCTTGATTAGTTTAAAGGTTTCTTTAACTTCGTTAGAAGAAAGACGTACTTCTAAATTTTATTATCTTAAATACATGGTACTAAGTATCATCTCGTTAAAGTTGAGAATTAAATTAATTTATTTTTTTAAATTTTTTGGACAAATCGAAAGAATATGTCAAATAATTTGGGGAAAAACATAACAAAGATTAGCCAAGACGTAACTCCTACTAGCATAAATTGGTTAATAATCACGCAATTAATTCACACTTAACCTATGACAACATGCACATTATCCATTTCCAAAGCAATAATCTATTTAATTATTATAACCTATCCTATAGTCTAAACATTATCATTAGCATTAATTAATCACTCTTCTTACTTCATTAAATGAGCTTAATTATTATTTATATTGTATATAAGCAATCGATATTTACATGTTAATTAACTATAACCAAGCATAATATATTATTATTAATTTATTATTCTCAGCTTCATCTATCTTTATTTGTCTATGTTTGACTTGATACTACCCTTAAGAAGCAGTAATTTTATATATCATCCTTAATTATTGAACGTCGTTTCATTCATTGGGAAGTGAATTAGAAATAAATAATACTCCCTCCCTCTCGTTTTAGTTATCGTAATTTCTGTTCTTTGGAGTCAAAATAATGTAAATTTTTACTAACACTTGAAAATGTATTTTTTTTTCATCATATTGATAAGAAACAAGTTGCAATCAATAACATTTTTTCTTATAATTTTTGAATATCTAAGTTTTTTTTAAAAAAAAAATCAAATTAATAATGAACAAATAAAGATAAATGGATCGAAGAAAATAACATATATATGTCATGTATTATCAACAATAACATATCTAGTGAAATCTCACAAGTAGGGTCTGGGGAGGGTAACTTGTACGCAGACCTTACTGCTACCTCATAGAAGTTGAGAGACTGTTTCCTAAAACCCTCAACTTAAAACCCATTAGCAGAAAGAACTAGATATGATAAAAACGTCATGTATTATCATATGACATAAATATAAGATGTGAATAAATTATTATCGATTTAAACCCAAGGTAATAAAATTATTCAAATTTCAATTTACCTTAGTACCATAATTAATTATATGATCCAAATTAAATGTACACGTTGTAAAGGAGAACATGTCATTATTCCATACTTTACCAAACCTAATCATTTGGATAAAACATAAAATTATTAATTATCATCCCAAAAATTAATTTAATTAGGAGATTTTTCTTAAAGGACGGCGTGATTTTGGGGTCATAATCCTAATTAAGTATAAAGTGATGGACCTAGTTGTACTAAGTAGTAGCACAAAAGTGGGTGGGTGGGTCGGGTCAACTGCACATGGAATTTTGCTTCATTCACTAACTCCATTGATCCAACAAAGTCTACTCTTCCCCACTACTTGATGTTCACGTCAGTTTGTGTGTATCATAATTAATTATATAAAATATTTATTTTTATGTATTAGTATAAGTATTATGTAATTTTATTTATTAGAGTTAGAACTCCGATCATATCTATATACTTTATAAGTGAAGTTTCGAAGAAGATGGTTTTTGCATTCTTGTCATTGCCTTGAGGATAGAGAAGTAATTTCTGGCAAATCATCTGATTAAGTAACGAATATAAAGAATAGTGTGAAAAGGAAATACAATATTGAAGAAGTCATCCTTAAGATAATAGATAAAAGAACAGTAACATCAACAAAATAATATGACAATCGAAGCAAAAAGAAACAACAGGTAACAAAAAAATTGAAAAACAAGATAGTACGAGAGTGATGATAATGATAATAATGAGAGAAATTAGATAACACTCGACTATCTACTAATCTCATCTAATAGTTGCATGGTATACATGTCATGTCCTATCTAATCACTTTCACTGTTTGTTTTCCAGCCTGCCTCTAATACCTCTCACCAAGATGCAACATAGGCAACCCGTCACACTTTTTTTTTTTAATTAAAGCATTACACATATTCGAATCATCTCAATCTCACATCCCTTATCTTATCCACTAAAAAAACCACTCCCAACTCACCCGAACACCTCCTTAAACATCTTACTTAATTGACACTCCATTAGTTATAACAATAATTATAAATTCATAAAAATTAACAAATAATCTCTTATTTTTCTAAAACCTCTAGTATTTTTATAACAAATTCATTTTGTCAAAACAATTAATATTTGATCCATACCAAATAGTACTCGAGTACTTCATAATAAATGAACTAATCATACATTCATACTTATAGACTTGGCAATTAATTGACTTAATTAAACAAGCAAGTCATGATAATGCCAATTAATTGACTTAATTAAACAAGAAAGTTATGATAATGACAACTAAAAGGTTGTTACTCTTAATTATTACTAGTGTGTGTATATATATATAGTGCGATGACAATAATATATTTATTATACTTTTAGAAGTAAAAATCTTCAAAGGACAGCGTCTATCCACCGATTTGCCCCTAGTAGAACATATAATAGCCATATTTTTTTTTTCAAAAGAAGCTTCAAACTATATATGTAGCTAACTGTTGAAGAAGGTTTTAGACGCTGCTATGAAATTATGTTGAAGAAGATTTTAAGCCTAACTTACACCCCAAAAGCTAGTTCAAAGGAAGAAAGATTACATAAACCTTATAAGAAGACCACACATTCCATTAACTATCAACGTGAGACTTTGTTTCTCAACACTAACTATAAACTATAGGAAATCAAGAATTTTTTTTTTTTAAAAAAAAATATGTGGATGTATTAAATTTAATTATGTGGTGCCAGGCTTGCACTCCAATCCTCCACAAGGTATATCGTTGGCATAAAGTAATGGGTTTGCTTCAACGCCAACCGAATCTTACTCTTTCCTCACTTATATGTAAAATTCAATTTTATATTATACAAATAAAATAATTATAATAATATCAAGTTTTTTTTTTTTTATATATATATGTGTTATATATAACTTGCAAAGTTTGTTATAAGTGCAAGAAAACAGTGAACATTTTCAAGATTTCTATTCACGGGGGCGGCTTCTTTTTTGTCATTCTACCTAAAAACTCCCTCTTAATTACCACCCAAAAACAATATACTATACGCATTTTTATATAAATACTCACTTTGTTACATCATTTTCTCCATTGGATATTGAAAATCAAAAAGTGTTACACTATGGAAGTTCATCAAGTTCATCAAGAAGATCAGGATCAGAATCAGGAGCAGGAGCAAGATCGCCAGTTGAATATGGTGATCAAGAGAAGGCGGACTAAGAGACCTAGGCCACCTTCTCCTCTAGCACTAGGGATTACTACTAGCTCGTGTAGCACGGTGGAAGGGGGTGAATTGGTGGATGGACATGTAGCAAATTCCTCGTTACGTTCTAATAATTGTGATGGGGTTGATGATAAGATCGTCGGGAAGAATAATATGAATCAAGAGGAAGAAGATATGGCGAATTGTTTGATTCTTTTAGCGCAAGGCCATAATTATAACCAAAAGTCATCATCGTCTCATCAATCTCCAATGCTGGATGTTTATCAATGCAAGACGTGTAATCGTTCCTTCCCATCTTTCCAAGCACTTGGCGGGCACAGAGCAAGTCATAAGAAACCAAAAACCCTAGAAGATCAAGTCAAGATTTCAAAACCATTTGATCATCAACAAGTCGAGAATAATACTCGTCCTAAGTTGAGCAACAACGACGATCATGTCACAACTCTATCACTTCAAATCCCGAGCAATATCATCACCACCACCAGCAACAAGAACAAGAATAAGGTTCATGAGTGCTCAATATGTGGGGCCGAGTTCACCTCGGGACAAGCGTTAGGTGGACACATGAGAAGACATAGGCCATTACCAAATAGTATTTCAATTGCATCAAACCATCATAGCCATGATCAAGAGTCTCATCATCATGATCAAGAAACCAAGAATACAAGGGCATTTTTGTCATTAGACCTTAATCTTCCGGCGCCGGAAGATGATCACCGGCCGGAAAATCCTAAATTCACCTTTGCTACAAAAGAACAAGTCATAGTCTTCTCAGCTTCACCTTTGGTTGATTGCCATTATTAAATCATCAACACTCCCTTTATTTTATTTTTAAGAAAAATCTTGAATTATTTAATTTCAACCATATTGACAATTGTGAATTAATTGTAACATTTATTTTTAATATTATTATATATTTGACAATTTGATTAATTAATAGACATAATTCTTTGGAATTATTTTTATGATTTTTAAAAATCAATTTTCTTGTTTTGAATTCTTTGAGTATGGGGTTTAATTTACTCTCATGTGTTTGGCCTTTTGCTTCAAGAAAAGTAATTTTTTTAATCCATCCAACCTAGCTTTCCTCATATTCTTTACTTTTCTCATGTGTTTTTTAGTAAAAGTAGAAGCCCCT
>JAOTQJ010000111.1:2368175-2379717 GCA_025642045.1 Solanum sejunctum
TAAAGAGCCATTTTGCTTTATTCCATCATACTCCAAAGCCAAAAAATAGTCAATCTTTGGCTCCATTCGAGATTGATGGATACTTCTAGTAATTCTATGTTATTTGTATTTTGTATAGTGTTGGCCTGAGATGTATAAATGCAGAAATATGGTCAGTAAGGGTTCATATAACTGAACCTAACTTATTTTGGATTGATGCGTTGTTATTGTTGTATATAAACCTCAAATCAAAAACACACTCTTCACTGAACCTAATGTAAGATGCAAGTATACTAACATATTAAGCGTTAGTGTTTGTGGACGAATAAGCCCAATTAGAATGGGACTACGTGAGAGTGGAGAAAATGCAGTGTGTGAGAATAATCGATGAACTTTGTCTTTGACCAATGAAGTGGCTGATAAGGTGGGGTTGCAGATGAAATCAAACTGGCAGTATTAATCAGGATGAATCTCTATCCTTTTGTATTGGTACTTCCAATGTCCAAGCACTCACAAAAACAGAACAAAGTCCAAATTAAAGAGCAAAAGATGTTTTCTAGTCCAACTACACTCTATTTTGTGTTGATCTCATCTGTTCCTTGCGCCGTTTCCCTATATAGTCTAGGATGGGGAGATGTAGTGTTGGCCATTGTCTCTTGAACTACATATTTTTAAACATATATGTTTATACATAGTTCGCCTACTGCTACAAAATAGCAGTGGGTGCAGTGGTACTTCTGGGTTAAATTTTAAATCCGCCTTTGATATTTCTATTGAGTTTTTGAATTATTAGCATTATTTTTTCTATTGACCTTATTTATCTGCATGGTCTTTGCTAGTTTTGATATGTTGTTCAAGTTACTGTTGTAAAGGGCATACTTCCTAAGGATGAACTGATGCATTTGATTTTATGGAAGAATATAGAGCTTTTTCAGGGCAGGAGGTATTGGTTGAATAGTTGAAGATTCAGTAGTGCTACTCGAAGATTTATATGAATTTGCTTATATATTCTAATTCTGATTTAACATAAAAAAGAAAGTTGTAACAATGAAATGGACATGTGATAATTTGGTCTTAGCGAGTGGAACAATTAAGACATGAATCTGTTGGTTTAATGTTCAAATAAGTAAGTGTTCTATAATTTGGGGGCGGGTTTTTACTGAAAGACTGAAAGTGGCAGTTCCTTCTCCTAAATAAGTAGAATTATGTATTCTCTTTTAAAAAAGACCTTGAGTTGACAAAAAAGTTGGTACATACTGATGATTGTTGCTATGCCTTACATAATGGAACAACACAAGCACGCGTCACGCACACATGTAGATAGAGGGGTAATGATAGAGCATATTTGTGTGAGATTGTTCTTGGCATATATAAGGACACACTCGGAACACCCTTAAAGTCCTCACAGGATTTGATACCTAAATATTGTGATGTGGAGCTTGGAGTTGCATGCGCCTATTAGTCCAGAGAAAGAAATGAAGTGACTCAGGGCATGTAGCTTGATGGTTGAGATGAAGGAATGTCATGGAAACAAGTGTGAACATTGGCTGTGCTTTAGAGATTGGTCTTGAAGAGAACCCCGTTGACAAGGTTGGTTTGCAAAACCCTCCTATCTACCCCAAGGGTAAATGAAAGGAACATGGACGACTTAAGCTGGAATGTAACAAAGCCAATGCATATATTAGGATGCAAGAGAGTGAGAAATGGAGATTTACCTTCTTGTCAAATTCATTCAGCTATGTGGGAATTGGGATACAGTACCCTTCTCTGTTGTGGTTCCAAGGACGATGTGAGGAATATTTGATCAGTTAAAGCTTGAATACAGCAAGGTCAGCATCTTCACAACAAAGTAGAGGTGGAGGGAGGGCAATACAATATACTCAGTCTTACCACTCTCGTACTTTTTATGTTCATTCTTGACAAAAAACCCACCTTCTTAGGAGAGGAGTGACACTGCCTCCCACCATTATGATGATCCATCGGCATCCTCCACTGGGCCAAGAATCATCTCAAGCTATCATCTGTTTCTCTCATTTTCTTGTGGGTTAGGTTAGTCTGGTGTTAGCAATGTGACTTATACATGAAATTTTGGTAAATCTGACTTTTCAATTGTGATGCACATGTTGCAACTTGTGACTATTTTTACACATGTCAGGTTGGAGCATCATTCTTATTTCATCTCCTACCCAACCCAATAACAATTCATTTCCATTTTCTGTGGATCTAAAAGGACATCTACCGAGCTACTATTTAATCATGGTGCTGTGTTGTTATTTGTGGTGGATTGTTGTCACCCATGTTTCTGGAGAAGTAAATAAGTTGTTATCAATGGATCCGTCATACTCATGAAACTACTTGATGGACTGCTGCAGATAATTTTGATGGAAGCATTGATGAACCTCTAGAAGATGGGGGCACTGCTCTTCATATTGCTTGTCTGTATGGCCATCTGTCATGTGTGGAGGTTGGTCAATTGAAAACTGTCCCTATAGCAGATATTACGTTATGATGGATCTGTTGGTGTTGATCTTCATTATCATGCTTTTGACTAATACTAATATAATAGTGTATTTGACTCAGCTATTGTTAGAGAGGGGAGCTTCTGTGGAGGCTAATGATGAAGATGGAGCAATTCCATTGCATAATGCTTGTGCTGGAGGTATATCGTATGGTGCAAGTTCCGAGCGCTCTGTGGTCGCATCTTTTGAAGCATATTAATTTCTTTTTTACCGTAAAGAGATGGCTCACTTTAGTTTTACAGTCGGTGAATCTTAGGCTTTGACCACATTTATCTGGCATCAAGTGAACCAACTACATTAACCCAAGCCTTTTGAGGAATCATAACCCAACCTTGCTTACTTTCTGAATGCTGATTATTTTAACAGGATACACAGAAATAGCCCGTCTGCTAATAAACAATGCACCTGACCCTGAATGTGAGAAAAGGATGCTGGACACCTTTGATGAAGAAGGTGACACGGTGAGGCATCTCTACTTATAGTTAATGCTATTAAAGGTTTCAGTTTTACATTGCTGATGTAAATCTTGGAAATTAGTAAATGAAACAGCTACAGCATCTTGTACTGATTGTATTTGTTGCAATTTTTGTAGCCTCTCCATCATGCTGCCAGAGGTGAACATGTAGATGTTATCAGATTATTGATAGCTTCAGGGGCTTCTGCTTGTAGGAACAATTTAATGGGAAGGGTAAGTGCAGCTAACACATCATTTATTTAAGTTGAAACAATCAAATTACTCTGATTAATTCGATATGGCTTGTTTGAATTATGATAATCGCAGACCCCATCTGAGCTTGTTGAACCTGAAAGTGAAGCTTGCATAATCTTAGACGAAGCTATAAGTGCTGAAATTGGCCGTCCTTACAGGTCTACATAAAGAAAATTGAGGTGCTTGGCTATTGTCGATATGATTCCCCTTGTTGTGCAAGTACAAGTTATTTACCAGAACCAATTTTAGAAGATTGGGGGATTATGTAGAATTGGATACTATGGCTCCTGAATGTTGCAATACTCTTTATAGATAGATTGCAGTGTGAGAAATATTCTTTTTTGAAGTGGTCGTTAGTGATTCATCAACAAAAAATGGTCGAATGGGGAGGTCTTTTTTGTTTTTTTGTGTGAATGCTCTCTCATCTTAAAGGAATATTTTTGAAGTCAGAACTCGGGAAATCATCAATTACTTCCTCTGTTTAGCATTGACTTGGCACACTTCTTAAGGAGCAATAAATATAACGATAATTTTACTAGTAACATGAATATGGATATTTGTGTGAAGTACTTAAATGAAAACATATACTGGATCATATAGTGCAATAATATGGTGCTGATTCTGAAAGGCAATTAGTGATGAAATGCACATTAAAATTATGAAAAAACACCCAATTTGACAGCAATCTGGCAAATATTAACAATAACATTGGTCAATGACCAACATTGACAAATTACTTTACATGAAACTTCTAACCACTTTCAGAGTAGCAAGATAAAAACAGTAAGAAGAAAAGAAAACAGCATATACATATCTTATATGCACCATCTAGTGCACACTTTTTCAATTTGAAGTCCTAGGAGTTTCATGAGCAGCAACCACCACCGCTCTGTTGTGTTTGTTGTTCTTGTTTCTGTTTCAATATATTTCTCTTCCCTACAGTAGATCCTTCTTCAATGAGACTAGGCACCTCCATTATCTGAATACGATAGTCTAATTAGAAAATCGATTGAAATACTAATCCTGAAAATCCAGATCACAACGTATCTTGAGAATAAATTGAAGTATTGAACTAATCTACTGACTGACAGAAGCAAGACATTTTCCTTAGTGTGTAAAACCAAGGGGAATTACAAGTGGACAATGCATCTGGAAACAAGAAGGATGTCCCATGGGAGTAAAACGCTGCTGCCCAATATTGCCATCAGAATGATATTTTATGAGGGTTTTCGATCTAAAAGGTCAACTTGATACATCAAAACGATAATGTTATATTAATAACTAGCAGACGATGTTACTTTTGCACATGATGCTAACTTGACAACAATATAGCTTGTGAACCATGCAGAGAAATCATGAATGCAACATTTACCTTTAAAGCAAGCTCCTCAAAGCAGTTTTGCACATTTTCTCGAGTTTTAGCACTACATTCAAGAAATAGACCTCCAAGTTCCTTTGCCAAGGCAATTCCTTCTTCCCTGGTCACGGTTCTCTCAGATTCCTGTTAAGCCAATAGAAAAGTAAGAACAAAAGTTGGTTTACAAAATTCATGCAACATTTATTCATGCATGAATAATAGATTGCTATGTTAATTTTTATGCTAAAGATCAATAATGATAAACTCTAAAAGACATTCCCACCAAACTCATCCTCTTAACTATGTAATCCATTCTGCAACAGAACAGTAAAATAAGATAGATAGTACATTCCCTGAGGCATGCATTTGAGGAGGGAATATCAACAACTTAGATTACTTATATTCTCAATGAAATAATGTCTCCTAGCATTCAGGAAGCAAACAAATAGACTCCAACACAACTATCGACTCCAACACAACTATCTAGAAAAGTTAGAAAGAGAGAGATGCAAGCATGTTCATTTTTACAAAGAACATACTCTGTCAACTTTATTTCCAACCAGCATCTTTACACAATCCTGATTATCACTATACAGCTCCACCTCTTTTGCCCACACATCAGATAGGTTGGTGAAGGTCTCTCTTCTTGTTACATCATAGACTGTAAACAAAATTTAAATAAGCAATAGCAAACATAATAGAGGAAATGCATTCAAGAATTTGGAGAACACAAAGCATCTAAGAGGAATGTTGAAATATGTCAACAACGAAAGCAAAGATAAATGCTTCTTATGAAAAGGAAAATTACTTCTCTTGTCAGGTATTCATGGGGACCTTTTGAATTTGAACATTCTCCACCAGTCTACCCACAAATCTTATTCAATTAAAGGAGATTGGAGAGTTGTCAAAGGTAGAAATACAGGATCCCCCTATCAATCCAGAAGCTATTTAATATTTAGCTATTTAATATTTGCAGTTAGTTGCTCTGAAGGGAGCCAGTCAGAAAGGACAGGCAATAAATAGCAAGAATTGCATCACAGAGAAGTTCTATATTGTTGTGATGAAAATAGATTGGGATGCTTGATTACTATTCTTGAGAGATAGAACTCCAGGAACCCAAAAAAGATTACAGAAGATTATCATGAAAACTTATCACTGGAATCAGATTTATTGGAGGTTTAATCAGATTCATCAAAGAAGGGGACCCTAAGTTTAATACCAAAGAATTATAATTTAATAGAACCGATGACAGTTAGATTGACATTATCCAAGAGAAGAAGCTCCAAAAACCAATAGCGCGAAGGTTCACTAGTATTATCAAGAAAAATCATTCTACCTTTGGACACACAAGAAACAAATATGAACAGCTGCTGGATCAAAAATAAAAATTGCAGAGGATCGAGTAATGGAAAATGGTATTTGGAAATTGGAGTTGTGCTTGAGAGTGAAAACAACTTTTGTTTCTTCTTTGTCAAAAAGAAAACAACTTTTGGTGATTTTAGAATAATGGAATTCAACTTCAAGTTGAATTTTGAAATTTTACGGCCAAACATGATTTCAGAAAAAGGTAAAAAAATATTCATGGCCAAACAACCACTTAATTATGCATAGTTCAATCATGGTGGGAAAAGGCAGAATGGCGTTAAGCAGAGGTGAAGATAAGTGATGTAATAACAAAAGTCAAAAGTCTAGGTCTGACTAACCCATAGATGCGTTATGAACAATGGATGTATCCTCTTGCAAGATATGAAAATGCATCAATTCACTTTTTATTTTTTTAAGAAGGATCAATTCACTTTTTACTTACCAAGAATGATCCCCTGGGCACCTCTGTAATAGGAGCTTGTCAGTGTCCTAAACCTCTCCTGTCCAGCTGTAGGAAACATGATATGTACAATTACAACTTTCCATTCGATCTAAGTAAAAAATCAGATACTTTATAAAGTTTTCAGCAAAGATACTGAGACAAACTGGTTAATTGTTGGAGTAGAACAATAGTAAAGGTTACACCTATGAAAACATTTCAGTAAAAAAAAAAAATCTCTTTAGATCAGTAAAAATGATTTCAGTAGCTCCGCCAACAAGTCAAATTCCACAATTCATGAGCCTTAGATACTTCTCCATGTAGTATTCAGTTTTATGCAATATTGACATATTAACCTTGTAGCATAGAGGAAAGTCTATGTAACTTGGTGTTATGTTACCATGGGGGAATAGATTATTTTCTCCTAATGTGGCCATAGACAACCCTCATCTAGTGAACGAGCATCTAGATTCAGTTAAGTACATGGTTTATTTTTCTTAAAATGGTCTAAGAGCCATCTACCTGGTTGTGTTATCCAGTGTTAGCCCCAATGTTATGTTATACATGCTCTAGATATTCTGTCATGCAAGGAAGGTATGAGGGTATCAAATATTGGACCAGGGAATGGATTATAGACTTCTTAAATGGTCATGGATATTTACATCATGAGCTAACTTTTGCCTTTGGGGGGTTGAGTTACCACATATCCTTTTTCCCTTAACAAGTCATGCATCTTAAAATGGTGAAAATCAAATTGGCACATCTTTAGTTAAACCAACCAATCATTATGTAGATCAAGTTGTGTTTTTATTATCGGGTAAATTAGAGGTTACAATAGATTTCTTTGTGTTTAAGTAATTGAGCAAAGAGATCTAATTGGATACTCCTAAATTATGGAGTTCTCAAGTTTTAGTGCAGATTTCATCTGAACCAGATTATGTTAGAATGATGGATACAGGTATATATTTTGCACAGTATAATAAACTATATCCCAGAGTCTAGGCACTGTTTTGGTTCTTACCTGTGTCCCAAATGGTAAGCTTCAGCCTTTTCCCACTAACAGTGAGCGTCTTAATCTTAAAATCAACGCCTAGTCATCAGACAAAGGAATAATAAAGTCAGTAGAAAATTGTATTAGAAAGATCAAACATCACATGGGAATTTCGTCGACAACTTCAAAAGATGTTTAAATAAATCACTAGATCAGTTATCAGGATGAGAGAGACAGATGAAGGAAAGGAAAAAAATTTAAACACTCCAAATCTACATTTCTTGCTTGCTCTTTTTCTCTTGTTCTTTTTGTCTTACATTCTTTTGCCAGTCGGAGCATTCACCTAAAGCAACATGCAGACACAAAGGATTCTAGCCTAGGTTGCTTTTCCATGGTGGTGGCTGAGCCAACTTGCATCCGTTTAGACTAATCCACCGATACCTCCTACCAGAAAATTCTACTCTATGTTACTATCCATAAACAACTTAAGATGCTGTATTTCTAAAACAATCAGATTAGTTTAGGCAATATCAAGATATAGCAGAGAGGTATCAGCATATTTATTTAAACTAGAAACATTATTCCTCTGATATATAACTCAAGTGATCATTAATAAGGGAAATCAGCTCAATTCAAAACCAGACACAATGTGTCAAAATAGGGCTAAAAAATAATTACTTTTAGATTAAAGGACAGCCTAGCAATTGGTGAAAACAGTCCTAACAATCTATCTTCTTTTTGTATTCTCTCTCTTCTTCTTCTGTCTTTATAGTACCCCTAAAAACAAAGTCCATTACTAGTATGTTGTTTGTTTGTTTTTAGTGTATTTCAGATTTTATCAGGATACATAAATACCCTGTTCTATTTCTTACACAAAAGAATTTCTTTTACTAGTTTTGGTAAATAATGTGTAAGATAAGTTTGGAGACGGAGCTAGGATCCAGATGAAGATCATGTTCTAGTTCTAAGTATAAATTCAAAAATGAACTGCTAAAAGTCCAACAGAATCCCTTCAACCATAATGGCTCAAACGCCTAATAGAAACTGTATAAGTTTGGAACCCGAGCTAGGATCTAAAATAATGATCATTTTCTAGTTCTAAGTACACATTCAAACAAACTACTAGGAATCCAAAAAGATCTCCTCAACATTAAGGAACAACAACAATGCAAACTGATTAATTACAGCTTAAATCATTGAAAAAAAATCCAAAGTTCATCTGATTTCCAAACTATAAACATTTTTCAGATTAATGATCAATCTGAGAATCAAAAACTCTAGTCAATCGCTAAAAGAAAACACAGCTGCTGATTTGAAAGTAGGACTCGAAAAAACACAGCAGTAAGTAGCTAATTAATCTGAGAATCAAATAAAATGAACTTGAACTACAAATCATAAAAAAAACAACTCCGGCATGTTATATACTATTTCATTCACTCATCGGATTTCCAGATACAAAAGTCCGAGCTCGTAAGCTCAAAAATCCAAATCAAAATGATCAACACAGAGTTTCCTCACAAGCTGAGCTAAAAAAAAAAGACAGAAAGGAGCAAAGAGAGAGTACCAATGGTAGGAGCCAGATCATCAACGGCATTGGAAATGAAGCTAACAAGCAAGCTACTCTTTCCAACTCCAGAATCTCCGATCAACAAGATCTTAAACGACAGATCGTAACTGCTGTTGCTCTGCCCCGTTGTGGCCGTCGATGGACCCATCGGCGAACTCTACAAACTCAACTCTTTCTCTCTCTAAAAACTATGCAACAGGGATGCAATGCCGAACAGAGTGTCAAGTAAAAGCTTATGGCATGATTCACTACTTTCTCTCTCTATATGTATATGTAGAGAGAGAAAATTGATATATTGTATGTATAGGTTTTGTAGAGAGAGAAAGAGTGGTGGGAAAAATGTTCTGCAGTTATTCTTTTCTTTTTCTTTGTTAACAAGTGACTTCTCAGCTGCTACAAAATTAATTACAATTAAATAAATTATTTTAAAAATTAATAATGTTACTTTTTTTGTTTTAAATTAATTAAATTTTTATGATATATTTTAATATTTAAAATAATTAAATTATTCAATATTCAAGATAAATATTTAAATTTTTTTTATATTTATCTTTTTATTTATTGAATTTTTATATTTCTAGAAGATAAATTACATTACGTAGAAAGTATGGTTTAAATTTTCGCTTTGAATATTTTTTTTAATATGTGTTCATCATCTCATAATTTAATTAGAATAGGACGGATGGAGCAAATTATTTCTAAATAAAGATTTAAAATAATAATAATATATATAATATAATATAATTTAATAAATATATATGATATTACCCTTATATCGTAGAGATAATGAGATTATTTTTTAAAAAAATACAAAAATAAAAGCAATAACTACTATAAAATAATATGAAAGGAGTGTAGTGTACAACGTAAAGAGGAAACAACATTAATAATCATAATAAAATATTATAATATTCGAAACATGAATTTTTATATCATAAAAATGACTAAAGAAAATAATTTATGAAAAATAGATTAGATAAAGATGAAAATTAAGCTTTTCGCCCTTTGTTATCCTCTAGCTATCAAATGTGTGAACTTTAAAATGATATTTAAGAATAGAATCGAAAAATCAAATATTATTTTTTAAAAAAATTTTATACGAGTGCAAGTATTTAAATTTCGCCAAAAAACACAATTAAACATTTCGTCGTGATATTTAGGACAAAATTATTCTTATAAATTTATAATTACTATTTGCCGTAAATACAATGAAATATTTTCCGTTACACAAGGAATCCAACCGCCAACTGACAATCAGTGGCATGTAAGGTAATTAATATGAAAATGAGGGGTAAACAGTTATATATGATTGGGCTCCAGGTTTTGAGTTGTAACTTTTGGTGGTGGGTCAACATCTAAGTGGGCCTTTTGTTGGTACGGGTTATTTGTTTTGGGCCCAAAATTGGTTGATTGTGAGGGTTCTTTCTAGTGCACTAGTACTTTTTGGTTGTTTGTTTAGGATTTTTTTTCTTTTTTGAGATCTTTATGCAAATAATTCGTCGCATTCATTATTTACTTTTTCGGAAATAAATTCTCTATTTTTATAAGATAGTAGTAAAATTTATGTATATTTTATTCTTTCTAAACTCTACTTATAGGATTTCACTGAGTATGAGAGAGAACAACAATAATAATGACATACCCAGTGAAATCTCACAAGTTGTATACAAATTTTATCACTACCTCATAGTAATAGAGAGGTTATTTTTAAAAGACCCTCATCTCAAAATATTATTCCCAAAAGCAGAATATATATATATATATATATATATATATATATATATTGTTTAAATTATTTTTTTCATTTCAAGAGAAGAATGATGAAATTAGTGGAGCAAAATTGAAGCATCTACTTATAGTATTGTAAAGCACAAATTTTGGATAATCCTTTTAGAATTTATTCCAATAAAGTATGTTTCTAGACAACTCTATTTGGTGTGACATATATCACTTTGATTAAGATTGTAGTTTGTTATTTACATCCTTAAAGGTTATTTTACTAAACTTGTCTTATGAGATATTAACATCCAATACATATAGTCAAAGTTGGCCTACATTGATTATATGTTAATTAAAATTATCATACATATATTGTATGTATGTGTTATAGATTTATTGGCTATTTTGAGTTTGAGTGATTAAGTGGGGCAATTATTTAGGTTGAATTTTTCTTTTGGGGGGGTAGGGGTGGGTGGGTAATAAAACATTTACATTTAATAGGCACAATTTTTGAACTTTTAGTTCTTATAGGAATTATTTCCAATATAGAGTTGGGTAACCTAAGTTTATAGGACTACTCTGTTTGGTGTGACATATCACTTTGATTAAGACTTTAGTTTGTTATTTCATCCTTAAAGTTGGTTTATGTTAAATTTGTCGTATAGGTTATATAGTCATAGTTGGCATATATAACAACAACAACATTACCGCAATATCTCAAAGGGTTTCACCCATTGCGAGGTAAGGAGAAGCCCGATGTACACAGCCTGACCCTTATGTTTAAAAACATAGCGCAATTGTTTCCGAATAACCCATGATAAGCGTCGAAAGTTGCATTGACTAACTGCTACTTCACAATTGAAAGAAACACAAACAGTTTAAAAAGTCATTTTGCTT
>JAOTQJ010000111.1:2382336-2404826 GCA_025642045.1 Solanum sejunctum
TGTTTGTTGTTGACAAAATAAGGCCCCCCTTTAGCACACACCTCTATTAATTGAATGGGTTGTCTCATTTTATCACTTAGTTTGTTTATTCGGTGTTTAATATTTATATTCAATATCTGATTAATTTAAGTCCTCACTAATTTAGATTTACTCATATTAGGTCATTAAAATGGAGGATTGTTACTTTTTTAATTAGAAACTTCGAGTTCCAGTCCTGAGTATGAAAAAAATCCTTTATAGGTCTTTCTCTCATAATATAGTCTCACGCAGTGTGAACAGTGATGGCGCTAGGATTTTGATATAGCAGGTTCAAAATTTGAAAAAGTAAACATGAACTTGTTGTAAGGGATCTGATAGTTACTCGATATACATAAAAAATTATTTTAATCATGTATTAATAATATAATTTTTCACCAACAACTTGACAAATATGTGGCTTCCCCTAAGTGTGAATCCGAAATAGTCGAGGTTCAATACGAATATCCGAATGTTTCTTGATGCCTCCGAAAAAAAAGTTTGTTAAGAATCCCATCAACTATGTTAATCTCAATAATTTATCAGATGATTAATAACATGAAATATATATATATATATATTAACCAAGAAAATTTCACTTCTTATTTGGGTTAGCAAATATATAGTATTTCAATGTAAATCTTTTGCACTTTCTTAATTTTCATATATCAATTTGAAATGGAGGGAGTATGGGCCAATATTTGCAAATTTTGATATTATTGGGCCAATCCATGTGATTGTCCAATTGTTTACTGACCCGACCCGGTCCATCTGAAATAACCGGGTCGGGTTGTCTATATCAACTTCTCTTTCAATCCATATCTCTTCGAGTCGGGTTCAGTGAAGAAGAACGAAAATGGACAGAGAATGGGGTTCGAAGCCGGGAAGTGGCGGCGCAGCCTCCGCCCAAAACGAGGCAATCGACCGCCGTGAGCGGTTGCGCCGGTTAGCTTTAGAAACCATAGACCTCGCGAAAGATCCTTATTTCATGCGAAATCATCTCGGAAGCTATGAATGTAAGCTTTGCTTGACGTTACACAACAACGAAGGGAATTACTTGGCTCATACTCAAGGAAAACGGCATCAGACTAATTTAGCTAAAAGAGCTGCTCGTGAAGCTAAGGATGCTCCAACTCAACCTCAGCCTCATAAGCGCAAAGTCACTCTCAAAAGAAACGGTATGATTTGATACAGAAATCGGCTTTTTCGAAGTTTTTATGCAGTTTGTAGGTTGATGAGTTGTGTTGTTTGAATTTCGGAGTTAATTTTGGTAATAGGTAAGAGACTCTAGTGTTATTATTTCTTCGTTGAGTTAGGGATAGGATTTAGGATTTGTAAACAGTATGATTCGACACAAAATCAGCCTTTTTCAATTTTCTATACAGTTTGAAGGGTTGATAAGTTGTGTTACTTGAATTTGGGACTTAATTTTAGTGATAGATAAAGAGATCTTAGTGTCATTATTACTTTGCTGAATTAGAGATAGGATTTAGGGTTTAACAGTATCAGTTGTTTATAACCTTAGCGGCGATTCTGCACTGTACGAGGAATGATCAGTGGAGACCAGGGTTCACATTCAGTAAGGCAAAGTTTATTGCCCTTTGCATAAGGCTTGAGCTTTAATGGTCAAAGCTTAGCTACCCTATGCGTGTGCTTATGAAAGATAGCAGGGATAACATTTGGTTTGTAACCATCCAATCACCTCATGTGTCCAGCACACATATGCCACCTGTTACGGTTGATGCCCAATTGCTTGTTTTTGGCACCAAGTGATAAGACCTTGACATACATGCCTTGTTGCGTGTGCCAAGCGCCTTGGACGGACACCATACTTTTTTTCATTTTGTCATTTCAGCCATATCCAGTCCTTCTACTTATGGAGTTTGAGCTGAGGATTTTAGGAAACAGCCTCTCTACCTCGATGAGGTAGCGATAAGGTCTGCGTACAATCTACCCTCCCCAGACCCCCAATTGTGGGATATAACTGGGTATGTTGTTGTTGTTGTTGTTGTTGTTGTAGAAAAATGAATTATGCATCATAGGATTTGATTGTATTGAAAGAATGTTTAGAAATTTTACTTACTAGAAATGAATTCGCCTTCTAGCACCCAAAGTTTGAGAAGTTCAAACCAAGGCCGTAGGAGACTGTTGTTCATATCCTTGCAAAGCTAAATAAGTTGAGTAATATGTTTTGATCTGCCTAAGCTTTTGTGAACGGAGTTTAGCACTGTAGAATAGTTGAGGTGGAGGCAAGTTCCCCCAGTTATCCAAAAAAGTTAAGACAAAATTTCTCACCTTCTATGAAACAATATTGGATCTTGTAATTGGTCAAGCAATCAATTACACTTGAATCCTAATGAATCCTCTATAACCATTATGCTCAATTTTGGCCATTTACACATTGGGGATTAGATCCATCATACTTTGAATATCTTTCAGGTTAAGAAGTTTTTATATTTTGAATTTTTGATGATGATTGACTATCCATTTTCCTTAGTGCTTGAGTGTCATGTGCTAATTTCTTATGGCCTGGAACTGCAGTTAAAATTGGTAGGCCTGGCTACCGAGTGACCAAGCAATTTGATCCAGAGACAAAGCAAAGATCTCTTCTATTCCAGGTAAGACTTAGTGTTTTGTGTCTTTCATTTTTCAAGTTGATGATGTGTATGCTGCCAATTTAAGTCTAGTATTTATCATTGTTTCCCATCTATGGTTCATCTAATGGCCAAGCATCCTTACCTTTCGGAATACTGTAACATTATATTTCACTTGTTCCGAAAGTAAACATTTTCACTGTTGAAGTGAAGAATTGCAGAGCTATTATTTGAAACTTCAAAATGAGACAAGGATAGCATAGTGGAAATGGCTAGCCGCCACCAACAATGGGTTTTGGAGGTTCAAGTCTTTCAGGGATGAAAGAGGGAAAAGCCGCTATTTGGCTAATGGGAAGGTAGGCGGGCTTTAGGGAGAGGGTGGTGGGTTTTAGTTACCCAAATAAAAGTCAACAATTTCCGCAAGCAATAGTTTTAATTTACCATATGTTGAAGAAAACTATTTCAATGCTTTGGGCTGTTGTAACTTGTAAGATTTGCTCAGAAATGTGTGAGTCAGGAAATCCTACATTGCTTTATTCAGCCAGATTAAGAGGTTTTAATAGATTATCTATTTGAAAAATATTTGGGTTTCATAAACTATACTTCACTTGAACCAGATGGTTGTTTGACTCAATTAATTTAGGCTTTCTTTTAACTATCCTTCTCATGGATTGTTTATGAATGGATATCCAGGTATCAACAAGGCTTCCCTAGTCTGCAATACAATTTTTTTGCTTGTCATGCCTGTATTTTTTAACACGCCTTTTTGATGTGGTTGGATGGATAACCAGTGGTTCCTATAGTTGCGTTTATGTTGACATTATGTATTTGTTGTAGGAATTTGACCTAATTAATATTAGGGGACGGCCTTACATTTTGTCTGATTGACAATTACAAGACTATGGATTTGACTATTCAACTAGTTCCATTCAAAGCAAACTTGAGTTTAACCGATTCCCATTTGTAATCCACCATATTATTTAGGCTAAGAATATGAGAAACGATAGTCGGTAGAAATTTATCAAACTGAAGAGATTATTTTTGCTAAAAAGTCTGTGTTACAGACCAACAGGCAGGCTGCTGTTCTAGTGGGGGTTTTTTTGAGAAAGGAGGTGTACACATGTACATAATATGTACAAAACACATCTCTGGGTTACACAGTTAGGTAGCTCAACTTTGGCATGTTGCCTTGCTCAAAAATCAATATATGAAAAATAAAAACCAATGATCATGTGTTCAAAATCTTGGAGGCTAGTGTTACAACAAAGAGATCTATCAAGTCCTATGTTGTGGATGCAGTGGATGGATTCTTGTTTGTTGTATGAACCATGAAGGTGAAACAGTAAACTAAGGCAGCATAAGGACTTCATCCAGATTATGTGTAATTTTAAAATGCCATTATACAAGAAAATGGTTAAAATAGTTTGACTAACTATAGGTTCCTTAATAGCAGTTGGTCTAACTTCAGGGTTTACTTCGATTTATTTCCTGCTACTATAATGCACCAACCTCTGGTAACATACTCAAAATATGTGTCGTGCTAGAAGGAAAAAGTGCTGATTGCAAGAAATGCACTTTTGGCGTATTACAATGCTAGACAAGTATAAGAGGAGTTTTATCTAGTAAAGTTTACTTCCATGCCTTCGGTTTTCCCCTTCTCCTTACTTTATTGAAGTGTGGCACTTGTTAATAGTTTCACGATGGTGGTGAGTGTTGCAGATTGAATATCCTGAAATTGAAGACAACACAAAGCCAAGGCACCGATTTATGTCCTCATTCGAGCAGGTTTGTATGTCCAAAATTCTTTTCTTGAGTGGTTCCACTGTATTTAACAGAGTGCTACTCAAGTGTCCCTTTTCTGGATTTTGCATGTGGGAAGAATAAATGATCTTACATCTTTCCAGGATTAACTAGTTATTAATCTTATATCTCTCTTTTTGGGGGGGACAGAAAATTCAACCTTTCGACAAACGATATCAGTTTCTCCTGTTTGCTGCTGAACCATATGAGATCATTTCATTTAAGGTAATTTTTTTCTCGTGGTTGAACATAATCTTGCCCACTTTCATGATGTGTTCCCACTTTTTTTTTCTTTGATTATGGAATTGATTCCAGTTGCATGATGCAGGTTCCAAGCACTGAGATTGACAAATCAACTCCCAAGTTTTTCTCACATTGGGATCCGGACTCAAAAATGTTCACTGTAAGTCTTTTTACTTTTTAACTACAACCATGTAACCAGCGCCCTCAGCAGTGTTTCGGAAACACACTTATTTCTTCATGGTTAGCGCCTTACTCTCTGTGGATGAATCAATTTCAGTTGCAGTTATACTTCAAGACTAAGCCACCGGAGCCCAACAAGCCACCAGCCGCTCCTACAGACAACGGGTTGTCAGCACCTGGTTCCTCATCCAGGCCTCTACCTCCACCACCCCAAGCTCCACCTCCACCGCCACCACAAGGTCTCCCGCCTGGACCTCCAAATCCACCACCCAGAGGCCCACCATCAGCCCCTGGATCAATGCCTCCACCTCCTCCCCCTATGGGTAACGGACCTAGACCTATGCCACCAGGAGGTAACTTACCTGCCCCGCCACCTCCTCCAGTTGGTAGTGGAGCAATGGCTAATTTCACTCCAGGTGGACACATGGGGAGACCTCCAATGATGCCTCCACAAGGTTTTCCAGGTCAACAGATGCAAGGCCAAGGAATGCGTCCGCCACCTCCACCTCCCAACATGGGTTGAGAGACCGAAGTCATTACCTACCTTCAATGCATGGACGGCATCAGTTAAGATTCATCTTTTATGGTGATTTAGATCAAATATCCCCTACGTTTTAATACATTATTATGTTCCATAGCGGAGATTCACGAAGCAGTATTACATTGTACCCTGTAGTATTATTGGATTGATCTTTTGATGGTAGATGTTCGTTATTTTGTTAAGTTACTAATACTTGCTCTGATTTTGAATGCCCTTTTGTTGTTTAGAATCCATCCATATAATCAAAAAATAAGTAGTAGTACATGACTATAATCTCATGCTTATTGTATATATACTTGAGGTCATAGTAAGAATCTTTAAACTTCAAATCGTAGATCCACTGATCTGTAAAGAAATCTGATAAGCATTGATATCAACTACAAATCTGTAATCCGCATTGTACACTCTCAATAAATTACAAATAGCAGCTCTGCTTCCCCTTGGGAAAGCTACCAACAGTTCTTAGAATCGGACGCATTCGAGGGGAGGACGGGGGGTGAAACTCTTCTAAGTTGTTACTGCGTGTGTAGGGAATACCTTCCGAATGAACTCTAAGAACCTCTCCGAGTAATACGTTGGATCCACAGCAGAAATGGACACAGAATCAAACTGAATCGATTTGTATGCATGTTCTAACTTCTTACTCATGTTGTATTCTTGCAATATGTCAATTATCCCGAGGTATAACACAACGTCATATACTTCATGGAACACCTGTGTTTGACCTTCCTTTGGTATATACTCCGCCCTTGCTGGCATATTCACGCCAAGCTGAATCTGGAGTCTGGTTGACGCGCAGAAGAGATGAATTTAGACGGTGTACAATTGTCAACACCAAAATCATAATATGAAAAGATCCAACAAAACTTTTGTAGATGATACAAAGGGTGGTTTCTCAAGTCTTGTGTATACAGTTTGATGAACTCGTGAGCAAAGTGCACGAAAGAGAGTAAGACTATATGCGCGCTAAGCACAGGGGGCTTTCATGCAACATCTCTAGCAATCTAATGAAAGGGAGGCAAAACAAGTTACTGGTTTCGCGGTTTGTTTTTCCCAAAAGGAAATGGTAAAATGCACATTACCTACTCAAGGCTTTCACAAACTACAGATAAGTGTTATTCCCTTCGTTTCAATCTGTTTTGTCTGTTTTTTGACTTGGCACGGAGTTTAAGGAAGCAAAAAAAATAAAAAATTGAGTCTGCTTAACCATGCCATATGAGTTGTATTAAATAGTCGTCAAACAAGGAAAGAGGCATCCTATTTTAAACGTACTAAAAAGGAAAGTAAAACGAACAAATTGAAACAGGCCAACGGGATGAGTAGTAAATTCCAGTTATCTCACTGAAACTTCAAGGGTGCTACGACTTGGTGAAAATACTAATGTCAAGCTTAGCAGAAAATTACCTTGCTGTACCGGGAAGGAGGAGGTCCACTTCCGCATCACCAGTAGCTGATGATGCTCGTAATCGGCTGCCTCTGACATGAGGACCCACAACGACACTATCATCGCTTCCACGTGGGACCAGAACAAGGCCCTGGGGTGATATTTCATCCTCCAGAGACTCTGAAGTAGTAGAACAAAACAATGGTTTATAGACAGTCATAAAGCCAAGAAAAACAAGATCTATGACTAGTTTCTTTTTACAAAGAAATTACTAAATTATACTCCCTCCGTTTCAATTTACGTGTCTTACTTTACCTATTTATAGATACATGATGAGATTTGACTGCATTAATAACTATCAGTAAACTGAAAAGGCGCCAGCTATCAGGTCATACTTTCTTTTGTTTGGTTGGTTTTGACTAGACGGAGTTTAAAAGTAATGAAGAGTATTGAATCTTGTGGTCTTAAAAGGAAAGAGACGTTCGTTTTGTAACAGATGAAAAAGGAAAGTAAAACGAGCGAATTGAAATGGATACAGTTATTTTTTGTTTCCAGAGACAAACCTTCCTCTGCTACAATTTCTAATCCATCCACTGTGGTGCGTCCACTGCACGAGATGAGAGATTGTAGGTGTTGAGGTGCTCTATAATGAACACCTAACAAGAGGCTATAATCCATAATGTTCTGTTCCTCCAAGAATTTACTGTCAATTTCAATTTGCCTGTACAAACAAATGGTTATGTTGAAAATATAATCGAGCAAAGAAGAGTGCACTTGCTCTAATAGCTTAAGCTTTTAGATCAGACGGTCACACATTTCAACATGGTGTGAATAGGCAGAGGCCCTGCATTCAAGTCTCACCACCATGGCACCACCCATATAAAAAGAATTTCCACATGATTGGCTGCCGCTCGTACATGAAGCGACATGTTGGATATAATTAGGCAAGTAAAAGTATACTCTCTCTATCAACTTTAACTATAAAATGATATCGGTTATACAAATTCCAACAGGTATCGAGTTATTACCGCAACAATTTACATAGATCTTAAAGAACTCTAGTGTGATATCGCTGACCATCAAACGTTAAAAGAGAGAGTTAAGGTTGCTATCAACTATGAAATACATGATACCGAGGTGCAAAAGACGAATGTCTTAATGCACCAACAACTTCGAACTGTCATACCTTATGAAACTTGGTGAGAAATACTTGTTCTTCTTCCTACCAATCAAAAATATAGCGAAACAGAACAAGGAGAACCACCATTATTTGCAAGTTCATGGTATGACTGCAACCGCTTCTACCAGACCATTACCATCAGGGCCAAACTTACAGGCTAAACTATGAGGCACGTGAACCGGTGGTCTCTCCGTAAAACTAGGTATTTGTTGGCACACATGCTACAAGAAGGCTAAACAGTGCACTTGGTTGACTTGTTCTCTTTACTGTAAAGCATGCCTAGGTCTAAAAGGGGCTAAACAGTGTCATCCCAGTTGGTGAGTAATGTAAAGGAAAGTAATGCTGATTGAGCTCATCATTACTTGGCTTAGTAAACTGTTTTTTGTGTCACGCGAGGACTTTTTGAATCAAATGATGAAAGCCAAAATTGCAGACCAAACTTTAGGGTCACATTTGTCGGAGCCGTCCAAAAGATTTCCGAATAAAAAAGAAAAAAAAGCCCTACCATAGGAAAATACATTACTATGAACAAGAAGTTCTATAGACTATCTGAGTTGCAGGGTGGCTAGTATACCTTTAGATATTTAAAACACACTTAAGTTACAACAGCAACTGAAAAGTAAAAAAGTTATGTACTTGGAGAATATTTAATTAAAAGTCACTCACCTTAACAAAGCTTCACGCCAAGAAGGCTCTAGATAAAAGCAGTAGTTCAAATCTAGATCCTTAAGTATTGTGTTCTCATCAATTTCAACATTGTCTGCAGATCGTCCTAGTGAAGAACCTTTAAGATCAAATCTTCGGTGGATTCTCAATTCCGTACAAAACATATTTCCCATTACTACAAAGCGGAACTGCAAAAACATCACAAAATGATTAGTCTTATATGTATAGAAGAGACTTTTATCTTCTCCAAAAATTTCTCCGAGCAACATCATGAATGTAAATAGAAGTGTTCACTGTTGTTTGGAGAATGGACCAACTAATGAAGAACACAAGTGTATGTTAGACTTGTTAATTTTATTGGGATGGAGGGAGATACATTAACATACAACCTAACCTTTGGAACCCGAACCACGTATCTTTAGACCTATATGTTGTAGTGCAAAAGATGTGAGGTTATTCCAGTGGCAAGAACACTCCATATCCAACCGAGAGTTGGGAGTTCAAGTAGTGACAGGAGCAAAGTGGGCAAGGTTCACTGTTCTCTCCTAGTTGAGGAATATTTGGCGAGTGGAATTTACCATAACAATTTATTACTCACTCCGTTTCAATTTGTTTTTGTGGTTTTGATTTGTCACGGAGTTTAAGAAAGTAAAGAAGACTGTTGAATCTTGAGTTCTTAAATTAAAGATACATAGAAATATACCAAAATTTTCTTTAATCTCGTGGTCTTAAACATGCCATGTGAAAATTTGAATTCAAAGAGTTCATAGAAAAGGAAAGACGCATTCTTTTGGAAACCGACTAAAAAAGAAAAGTAAGACGAACAAATTGAAATAGAGGGAATATTAAAGATTGTAGAGCAATCAGCACATCACAAGACAACAGAAGTTATGCTTTTGTATTATTTCATTTTTAACGCAATAGTAACAATGGTATATAGAGATGATACAATTCACTTTTATTACATGTTAGATTAAAATCTACAAGTATATTACCTTTTGTCCACTGGAAGGTTTTATCCTGTGAAGTCCAAAAAATTTAGTGATGAGAGTATTCTCATATGTCCTGACATGGCGATGATAATTCGGAAGCATCCGCAGCAAAACCTATATGCGAGATCAATGGTCATGATGATCTCTTTTCATACCTAACTAAAATGTAAGAGGAACTCCAATAGAATAGTTAAAGAGGCAAATCTTTGAGAGAGATATCTGCACGGATCTTCCAAACCTTAGCTGATGTTAGCTGTTTTCACGAGTATGAAGCCTTACAACTATAAGGGGGAAACCCAACTCGGATGTTATCAACGGGTAAGAAACATTTCAGGGGGTACATGGAAGACGAACTTTAAGCAGAGTATTGAGACAGGTAATATTAAGCAAGAGAAAGTACTTTGAATAGCCCTATCTGCTTCTCCTTTTTATACATGCAAGATTTATGGAAAAGATGTTTTGTCTGCCAGATGCTGCTGCTTTACGACAACAACATACCCAGTGAAGTCCCATGAAATGAGTTCTGACAAGGGTAGAGTGTATGCAGACCATATTTTTACCTCAGAGGTAGAAACGTTGTTTCTAAATAGACCCTCGACTGAAGGAAAAACAATCCAAAGCAGTCCATAAAAAGAAGTAACGGAAGTGAATGCATAACGAAAGATTCACAGCAGTAACTACAACAAAATAATACAATAATTGAAGTACAAGAAACAACAAATAGTAACAGAAATTGAAGGACAAACGCATTCACGATCATAATTGTAGTGCCACTGTGGACAAAAACCAAGTGCAGAAGATCACTCAACGCCCATAAAGGCTATGTACATGCATCCTAGGTGTTTCATGAGAGGATATTGTGCCATCTTCTAACCATAAAATCTAGGTGATAGCGAAACAATTACACTGAATCAACCAAGATAGCCAAAAACTGTCTTTGAATCAATGATTTCCTAATTCCTCTGGATGCCTTTGATGATATTTTAGTTCATCTTTCTTTTATTAAAAAGGAATGACTTCCTAACATATCACTCCTTTTCCAACTTATTGCATCACTGTGATTTGTCAATTTCTATTTTCCAGCTACACAGATAAAAAATTCCGATAAAAGTGATTTGTTAGGGTGCCATGTTTAAGTCAAGATTACACACCTTAACTTCAGATTTACGTAATGTCTTAATCATGAAACGGTCATCTTGAGACAGGAAAAATACACTGCCACTTTTTCCAGGAGAAGAAAGCTCTCTAAGGGCATCATTTCCACAAATTGACATCATATAATCAGCAGCATCAATCTTAAACATCTCCCTCAGATTCCTACAAGAATAAAGTTCATTTTAGCTACTACACATACACATATAGCAAATCAAAAGGCCTAAACAAACTAGTTTTGACTTCAAACAATACATCAACAGCAACAAGAAAAAGCGTCTAGGGAGGGATACAAGGAAGCTACTCTACTTGAAGAAGAAAAACATCTACAGGAGGGACAGGGGCTGCTTTGGTCAGGCATGCCACAATAGTAACCTCCACAAGTTGCAAGACCAGCTTATATGATAAACGGAATAAGACCATATTGATATCCTAATTATAGAGCTTCAGCAAAGAAGATAACATTTGGAAACCATTAAGTTTCTATGCATGTAGCATATCCAGAATACTGATAAGTTAGTGGAGATGCCTAAGAAAACACACAGAAATAGCATTATTGCTACAAAATAAGTGTCATTTTCGCATGTATGCAATAGAGATATCTAAGGAAGATAAACAAATAAAAACAAAAAAAAGAACATGCATAATGAATCTCAATTGAAAATCACATCTAGCCCAAAAGATACAATGTGCATGCAACTGCTTAGAGTTAATCAACCATCGTCAGATAAAAGATTGCAACCACCAACCTGAAGACCATTGGGCAATAATCTTTCCACTTGAAATCTTCAGACTGATGTGTAGGTGTCAATTGTGATCCTCCTTTTGGAAAATACATCCAAAAGCTAGCACGCGGGCCAAAATCTGAAGCCCGTATTTCCCGTCTTTGTATAGGTGTAATTTTCCCCACAGTGTATCTGGTCTCATTTCAACTGGTCACACATTTGATATATAATAAAAACAAGAAACAAAAGCTGCAAATGATTGCCTCCCTTCAAGAAGGAACAATGATGAATAGAGCATGAATATATCTAGGGATTATCTGTGCCTAACAGAACATATCTTTTTACATCCAAGTTAAATATTTAGTGGATTGTAGAACAGCCTCTATTGCAACCTCAGAGTGTTGGAGGAGCAGGAATGGGGAGAAGAAAATTAAAACTATCTGAGTCATTAATTTCATGTGAAAAAAAAGAATTCATCTTTGCACGTGAGGTCTTCATCCAATGCTAGTTCCCACTTCAGGAGTAAGTCAAGAAAATCTCAGAGTAGGTTGTGTGATGCTAATAAGATTGATACTAACTCCACTTGATTCAGGGTTTTTTTCACTTCAGATCTATGTCATTGATTATCTGCCTCAGTAGTCCTTCTGAAAACCCGATAACATATTTGGTAGAGTGTTAGTACGGTAGCTCTAAATATAAAGAAACAGTTAGCTTAGAAACAGGAGTATTGGCCAAGTTCATTTTCTGCCCTTCAAAAGTCAAAGACTACTTTGCAAACTTCCATCTGAATTGTCCATCAAGAAGAACCAAAATTATCCAATTGACATTTCATGAATTTTCCTTGAACGCATTTATATACACACAACTATTGGTACCATAAAGATTTTGAGCAAGTACGTCCACATTAGTGTCCTCAAATAGACAATGTCTTTAAGTTAGTAACTTACTTTGACTTCCGGTGATTGCAGAGACATTATAGTCCTCAAACTATGCATGGTGACCAAAGAAAAGTAAGACTTATAGGAAAACTATCTACTATTCGTCTATATGCACATAAAAACTCAAATGTTAACGTAATCCTTCTTCTAGCCTTCTCTCTTTTCATTTTATCTTGAGAAAATAACACTACCCAAAGCTGCTTGCTAAATGCATTAATTCTAGCAAAATAGTATGAAAGATCTATAGAATAGTAACATAATATATAGTTCAAGGAACCAAGTGAATCAATGAAAAATGTAGACCAAGAAAGACCAGCAATAAGTGAAACAATCTGTAAGTAAATTGGTGAAAAAACAAGTTAACATATTCAGACACAACACGAGCTATAACGTCGTCTGTAGCCACAAGTAGCGCACCTGATCCCAAGCTGCAGACTGAGCATTAAATCATAACTCCTATGACCCTTTATGATTGCTTCGCCTGGTCTCTTTAATTCCCTTACAAATCTCTTTTGCCTCCTTCTAGCTCTCCCAGATGGCGGTGAAAAACGCTCATTTAAGACAACCTCACTGATTAAGATGCCTTGCATGTACTCTCTTTCCAAAATTGGAGCACTCATAGTATCCTCCATGTCTCCATCTAAATCATGTCCAATAACTTTCTCAATGGCTACTTCAAGACTCCATCGTCTTTCCAAAGAAACATTTGTAGATCGTGACTGCCCGACATTTAACAGGTTTCTCTCTGGAAGTTTACCACTTACTTTGACACTTCCCATATCAACTGAAGTGGCATGATGGATATGGGAGACTTGATTTTGTTTTCTCAAATCTGGTAGTAACCCTCGTTTTCTCAAAGCATTGAGGTACATTTCTTGACCAGCCGTAAGCTTGCTACCACTAGGATAAAATGTTCCTTTTCCATCTTTTAGACTATGTGTCCATGTACCAACATAACAGCTACCATCACTCCACGTATACATACCGACACCATGCATTGCACCATTTAACCAGCTCCCTTCATACGAATCTCCATTAATCCAAGTGAGAGTTCCTTTCCCTGATATTTTCCCTCCTTTCATATTTCCAAAGTATATATTCCCATTAGCCCATGTATACTTACCTGGTCCTTCAGGGATACCCTGAATCCAGGACCCTTCAAAAATATCTCCATTGGGATACATTTGATATCCTAAACCATGTTTAAGGTTCAATCGCCAGCGTCCCCTATAGGTCACTTTATCAGGTCCAATATATATCCCCTCACCATGCATATAACCACCTGAAAATTCACCATCATAAACAGCACCAGAAGGAAATTCTAGTTTCCCATGACCATGTGTTATCCCATGTCTCCACTCACCCTCATACCGACAACCATCAGACCACCTGTACTTTCCAGTACCTTCGGGTATGTTGCCCAGCAGGGACCCAGAATAGGATTCCCCATTTGGTAATAAGAGCTCCCCAACTCTAAAGTTGGTGGTTTCAGAAGTAAGACAAACTTCACCATTTGTCAATTTGGTAATGTCGTTATTGTCATGAATGAATGAAGAATCAAGTGACTTTGTCCTATCCGACAAAGTAATGGTTCTCTCAATATTGTCGGCAATGGCCCCAAGACCAGACATGCATAATTCCAGAAAGTTTCAAGTTTATACTGGATAGAAAGGGGCCAAGAATTTCAGACAAGCTAAAGCCCACATCCGGCTTTAAAAAAAATTCCCCAGCTTTGACCTGAAAATAGAAAAGAAGAACAATTAACACCTACTTATAGCAAAATCAATCTACAAACACATTAACTAACTACAAGCGAAATAATATTTACTGCCTAGGTGTAAATATCTTTTATTAAAAAAAAAAACAATTAAACAACAACAATAACATACCCAGTGAAATCCTACAAATGGAGTCTGGGGAGAGTAAAATGTATGCAGACCTTACCACTACCTAGTAAAAAAACAACAATTGGCGACGGACAATTTTTTTAACCCTATTTAGCAACGGTTTAGTGACAGATTATCAAAAAGAATTGTCAGTTATGAGAAATTTAGCAATTGATTATGAGGAAGTTCATATCTAATCGCAGCTTTTTTTTGTAATGTGATATCATCTATATTTGCAATAACTGCTCGTAATCTTAAGTAACATGAACTGCATACTTGCCTCCCGATGTTAGTTGAACTTAATCTCCTATATGAACCCCAAACAAAATAAATGAGCCAAATCTCCTACTAGATCAAGATTATTGGCTACTCAGTATACAAACCACTCTACCTTCCTCGAGTACAAAAGCACAAGCGCACACGAGATGAGAGGTGATTGTGAGAGAATATCGAAATGTTGTGGGTTCTTAGACTCTGTTGATGTTATCCAACATACAATAAACCCTAAAGGTCCTGATCAATCCTATGAAATGCCAAAAGAAAAGCTGCAAAAGGAATATTTCACCAAGAAATGGTTAAGATCTGTTATAGCAGGTTAGAGTCACAAGTTAATTGGAGAATTGACGGATGGTCTGCTTATATGAACTTGGGTAGTCCTTCCTTCGTGAGCTATCTTTTGGCATTGAGTTAGACCCAACTGTCTTATTACACGAACACAACAAAATGACAACAATCATGAAAACAAGAAGAATAAGCATCTTCCATCAACATGATATCTCTTAAAATGTGTTTCCATGATGACCTATTAACATTGTACCAATTGAAAACATTCAATAGAGGTATCCAAGGGGCGGAGCTAGACTTTCAGTTACGAGTTCAGCTGTAACCATGTAGTTGTCTTAAGAAATCATTTATTCTACATGCCCATTTTGTCCTTTTTAGCATTTATCGGCAAAAAACATCAAATCTTTGTAATAGAAATGTGTAAAATCAAATTCAATCTCTTTTCAATTCTCAGCTCATTCAAGAAATCATTTCAACTCTCTGTGTCATTCTCAGCTCCCGAATACAGCTAAGAATTGATAATGAAACTTCAAACTAACACATTAGTTCATACCAAATATCGCAAATTATTCTTCCTCCTTTTTTATGATCGTGGTGTCCTGACCAACTTTTGACTCATCGACTAAATTCACGAGATACCTGACACCTCCTACCAACAACAGGTACCACGTATCTCTGTCCAGCAAAGCTAGGACAAATAAGAATAGACTACAAAATTGGAAACTAATCCCACATCATAAAACCACACCCTTTATTCAAAAACAATCCAACTTAGAATTGAGAATAAAAAACACACATTAATTTTTCTTCTTCCTTTTTTATGATCGTGGTGTCCGGAATAGCTTTCGCACACCTTAACTGAATTCACGAGATACCTGACACCTCCTACCAACAACTGACATGACATATAGCCCATCAAAGCTAGGAGAAATGAGAATAGACTACAAAATTAGAAACTAATCTCCCATCATAAAACCACACCCTTTATTCAAAAACAATCCAACTTAGAACTGAGAATAAAACACACAGACATTAATTCATATAAAATTTTGCAATTTTTTCTTCGTCTAGGCCAGCTTTTCACACACCTTGACTAATTCAAAAAATACCTCACACCTCTCACTACCAACAAGTACCACATATCTCTGTCCACTAAAGCCACCTAGTGTTCCCTTTTTTTTCCTCCTATTAAACCATTTTTTCTTAATTTTTCTCCACCAAGCTACAAACATGTTTGACTTCAATTTTTCACCACAAACATCAACAAAAATAGTTGAATAAAACAAACCCCATTTCAAAGAATACAAAAAAGAAGCAAACTTTAAGCTTTCTGAAACTATATCTCAAAAAAAATAAACAGTAAACATACAAAACAGAACTAAAAAAAATCACCTTTTTTCCAAACTTGCTGATTTTTGCCTTTTTTTGATGACTTCTGTTCAATAAGAGAAAAAGTCTGAAGAAAAAATGATATGAAAATTGGAAAAAATGGGACAAATCCCAAGAAGAATAGAAAAGTATAGTGTACAAATTCAGCAAATTACAAAAAGCTTTTTTGAGTTTTTATATGTATAAAAAAATACGTTAAAATATTTTCAAGAAAACGATTAGATTACGATATATAGTTTTTTAAAACAATATTATAAAAAAACTACTTGTGAAATCTAAGATATAAATAGCAAGTCATCTTCAAGCTTTATATATTAACCACCACAAAGGATGTATAAAGACACTAATGCCCTTTTTGCAAAAGGTCTTTTTGTGTACTTTTTAATTTTATTTTATCAACGTGATACCTGGATCGAACAACAATCTTGACGTAACTTGCAAAGTTATAGTAATATGATTAGTTGGTACAGTCCCTTATGAAAATGCAATACAATCTTGTGATCAAATATTTCTTCAAACCTTTTGTATAACGAGAGTGCGATATATACTCATCCATATTCTTTCAAAAATTCATACAACATATCACTTACCTATATATTAATTACTCTCTCTATTCTATTTTATGTGGTACACCTTGATTTGACATAATATTTAAAGAAAAAAAAATTTGAAACATGTTGTCTAAAATTATTCTTAGATATTTATGGCTGGCTGAGAATTTTAAAGTTAAACTATTTTCAATTAAAATAAAATAATATTTTTTGGGATGAAAAAATATCATATAAAATATGACAGAAAGGAAAAAGTATTTTTATAATGACAAGTTGGTACTTGGATTAATATAATTTTATTTAATTTAATTATTAGATAATTAAACCATGTCACAATCTAAATTCTAATAATCCATTTTTTTCGTAGAAATATCCCATTATGTAACCAAAATATTTTTAACTGAACCTGCCTAATTATTGCTGTTGAAATGACATTAGACCCCAGTTTTAAAAATATAATAAAATATACTGGAAAAAAAATATTAAGGCTATTAAAAGAATTTTTTATATGTTTTGGATAAGCACTTGATTAAGATGTATTAAACCTTATTATCAACATGGTGATGAAATAGTCAAAATCTTTCTCTTTAATCAGAGATCTCAAGTTTAAATTTATTTTTTTAAAAAATTATATTAGGAATACCATTTTCTAAAATGAACCTCAAAATATTGTAAATTTAATAATCGAGCTTTGATATTGATATTGGACATTTACTCTGATTCTAATTCTTTAAAAGGATCAATTTCAATATTACAATAAACTAATTAATTTACAATAAATACTAGTCATGTTTTATCTATATAGAAAAAATAGTCAAAAATCATAAAAGATATACATTGACTATGCATATATCTTGTCAGGAGTCATAAAAAGTATATACTAATTATACATGAACTCTATATTAAATATATATTATGATACACTCAAAAATTAAATATAGTTTGACTATATATGGAATATAAACTAACTAAGTGACTCAAACTACACCTCACCAAGGACATGACCTTAGATAGAAATGAGTGGATGTCACATATTAAGGTAAAAAGCTAATAGGCTAGTAAGGATAGATTATTTTCTGGCCTTGCGATATAGTAGGTTAGTAGAAATAATTGTCTTTATATTCTGTGTTGATATTATCCGTCTTATATTTGTTACTTTGATCGAATTTACATACTATCATTTGCTCTTCATTTTAATTATTTTTTTTCTTTTTTTCCCCATTTAGTATCTTATACTTATGAGGCTTGATAATTTTTAGACGAGAGTCTTCCGGAAACAACTTATCTATTTTTCTGAAATGTGATAAGATTTGTATACGTTTTATCTTTCTACAGATCTTACTTGTGAGATTTCATTAGATATATTATTATTGTTGGAATGATCATATTGTTATTATTATTATCATTTTTTTAAAAAAAAATAACAAAGTTGGACTTGGTGTTTAAAAATTGGTCCACTTAATATAGACACTTGGAATTTCATTATTAGGGGTAGGCATTTCTCTATTTTAACCACTTGTGGAAATAAGACATGATTAGTTAGTTAGGTGTATGCATTATCATATTATGCACTAGACATGTAAATTTATTTCAAAGGTGATCACCTAAATACTTAATTAAATTTGTGGTGTTAAAGAAAAGGGGGTCAAGGGGCAATTTTGGAATTTAAGTAGGTAATTAGATGATGTTTACCTAAATATTGTCCATTAACAACTAATATAGGGCCACAAAGCAACTTTACATTGGGAAAAAGGACATTCTTATTACTGTTCATCTTTATTTATTTAGATATTTAATAATATTTGTTCAATTTATGAAATCAAGAGATAATATTATTCATAATTAATAATTTGCAGTTATTATTAATCATAGTCATTTTTCTGATATATTTTTCAAGATGTTATATGTATTATACTCAAAAGTTGATTTAGTAAATTACTCATATCATCTACTCCTTAGTTTGTCTGTTAAGTTAATAGGGAATAAATAAAGATATACGAAGAAAGTAATTAGGCTGAGAGGCCTAACAAGAATATAAAGTCTATGACTTCAAAATTATAATTCTTTTAAATTATTGAGTTTTAAATAATAATTTATACATATTTAATGAATTTCTAACGGCAAAATATAAAGTTTAAACTAAAATACTTAATTCGATCGAATACGTAATCAATATATCAATTTTGCCTCTACATTGGGCATAGGAAAAGGTGTAAATAATATTATTTTGTTACCACCAAAGGCCCTGGAAATGAAATGATAAGTGTTTCATCATTATTTATTAATGATTTTTAGATTTGATTGTAAATATAAATTTTTTTAATAAAGAATAATTTATTTTTAAGATGAAATCTTTTGAAATAAATTCAAATTAATCGAGCTCTAAAAGAAATATAATTAGAGCATGAAATTATAGTAAGCTTTTACTAACAAACCTACTAATTGTATATAAGTTTATCATTTGATGTACACGTGTCAACAAGACAAAAACCTCGTTTCATTTTATTTTAGAGTTGATTAATTCTTGTTTACATAATAAAAGTTTTTAATTAAGAATTGTTTATATCAAACTACAACTACATGCTGATTTTATTATTATTTTTTAGATGCTAAACAAGTTGAAAGAAAAAGATTTATCTATGAAAGGGAAAGAATTATTTATTTATTTATTGTTCAATAATAAATTACTCAATTCAGGAATATATTTTTATCCTTTAATTAGCTGGCCAACAACATTAAAGTATCTAATACATCAATTTAATTAACAAAATATTTGTATAATTTGTTTGAGAAGAACAAGTCCAATTATTAAGTAATCATGCTATACATTAATAAAAATATATAAATGAACCCCATAATAACTAGTCAACTTGTAAATTAAATTTATTATCTATTTGTGCTTATTGGGAAAGCTAGGAACAATATACCTAATAAATTGGACGGTGGAAATATATATATATTAGGTGAAATAATAATTAGTTAATAGAATTTATGCTCATAATATTCTTTTAGAAAGTTAATAAGGTTTTTTTATGATTATGCCGGCGATGATAGATAAATCTGGTAACTAGTCTGTTTCAATCATGATAAATGCGTCTGACATGGCATTTGAATGTAAATTTTACGAATAGATTTTCATATCAATATATATGGAATAAATTTTTCCATCAATCTCGGACGGAGCCAAAGATTTACTATTTTTTGGCTTTGGAGTATGATGAAATAAAACAAAATGGTTCTTTAAATTGTCTGCGCTTCTTTCAATTGTGAAGTAGCAGTTAGTCAATGCAACTTTCGACGCTCATCATCGGTCATCCGAAAACAATCGCGCTATGTTTTAAAACATAGGGGTCTGACTGCGTACATTTGACCCCCCTTTATCCCGCAATGAGCGGGAGCCTTTGAGACATTGGGGTAATGCTATTGTATATATGGAATAAATACTAAATTAAAGCCTAAAAAGATATTAGCAATAATTAATTGGTATCAAAATTTTAGCATAGTGAAATACTTAATCAAGTATTTAATCAATACTTATTTATTAAAATATTCAAAATTTATTGAGGATGATTTATCAATGGAATAGTAAATTATTAAGATGCCTCATTTAATTATTTTGTGGCTCCTATTATGTATGAGCTTATATTAAAATTTATAGAAATAATAAAAGGTGGAAAAAATAATTTTCAAATTCTATGATTATTTAGGTAACATAATAAAAAATTGCCACAAATCATAAGTGTCGTCTAGCTTCAAAGGTATATATCATTTTTTATGCAAGTTTACCTATTTATTTATTTATTTTAATTTGTATCTGTACAAAAGTTATTTTTGATATAGTTTTGAGTATTTTATATATATAAATTAGTATATTTTAAACTAATATTCATACATATTCAATAATTTTTTAAGTAAATATATAATTTAAATAAAAATATTAAATTCGATTGAACTCATAAACGACACTCTCCTTCCGTCTTTGCATGAAATTATTTTTCTTAAATGAAATAAAATAATAAATCTAGATGCCATGTTCCATTTAGATAAGTAGTAGCTAATACCTTTGTGTACGGGGGGAATATGTTAAAGCACAAAAGTAAATTATTTTAATATATCAATTATTAAAATTAATATGTATTGTGATGAGATAATTAAAATCTTTTAGTATTTTTAATCAAATATTTTGAATATAATTTTTTTAAAATAATAAAAAAAATTTAAATAAACGAATTTAAATTTTATCAAATTTCAATACAAGTATGGAGAATCCTTCGAAAACCAAAAGAAAAAAGACCAATGGTTCTCAATGGTTTTAGTATGCATGTACAATATTCCTATACATGGTATGTGTACCACTATATGTCTTTTTCGTGAGGACTCATTTGATTAGGAAATAAGTTAATTTGAGATTAATTATTCAGAATTAGTTATTTTTAGATTTATTATTTCACCTTTAGTGTGAAATAAAAATATTATTATTACTATTTTAAAGTAATTTATTTTATGATTTTTTTCTCATAAAATCATTATCAAATTAATTTCATAATTTTTTCTCATAAAGTCACCATCAAATTAATTTCATAATTAATTATTCTTTATACTTCATACAAATAAATAAAATTAAGTATTCTTTATACTTCCTACCAAACGAGCCCTTAATAGTGTTATAAGGAAATTGAAAATTCAGAATAATTATAATTACGTTGAATCTATATCACTTCATTATATTTTCGATCATTTTGCAATCCACCATACACTTCTAGTGGGCCTTTTTGAAATATAGATTAAAAAATTAAAATTTACTACATTAATAATTTTAAAATTTATTAGCAAATTTTATTTAGATATTTGTATTATAATTATTTCAATCAAGCATTTTATCAATGCATTATAAAGAGTTCTGATATCATATTAAATTGTTTACATTTTGAATTTTTTTAACACATGTTCTGAAATATATTTATTATGTAGATAAATTAATTATTTAGAATAATATCACGTTATTTAATCATACAAATTAGTTTCTGTAAGTCGTAAATTCTAATTTTAATCATATCAAATTTTTTATCCTAATTTGTCTTTTAATAGCAGCCATAACCGCCCTTTCAATTTCCACCTCTATATATTAAATTATATTAAATAATAATTAATCCCTTTAATACAAATATACTTTTATAAATTTTTTTCTCTGGACTTTTATGCTCTATAATGAGATATTTGTACTAAAATTACATTTTTAATGGATCAAAGACATTGACAAAAATGACCCTTAAAGATATTTGTACTAAAACTATTTTTTTTTAAATATAGTTTACGCTACTTCAGTATTTTGATCGTTTATGTGATTTCATAAGACTTTCTTGCTGTGTTTGATTAAATTTTTTTTCATTTATAATTCATATTAAATTAAATAACTAATATTTATTTAATATTCATAAAAAATTAAACTTGAAAGACCAAAATTGCTCCAAATATAAAGGATTATTTTTGCCATTTTCTCCACCAAATTTAAGAACCTTGTGGCTGACTTTTTATTTTCCTTGAAATTAAATAAATTGGGCACATATGTCTTTTGATTACTTGCTTTACTTTTCTTTTTCCCCTTTCATAAATATATTTATTTTCACTTTAATTAAAAAGTTATATTATTGAACTTTAACATTATAAAATTATATATATATATATATGTT
>JAOTQJ010000111.1:2417048-2430937 GCA_025642045.1 Solanum sejunctum
AAGGAACTTATTTTCTGCCAGCAATGTAGTGAATCAAGAGTCCGCCTGGGCATGATCCGTGTCCCAAACTGCTAAAGAGGTTCATGGAAAGCTTGTAGCTATTCAAGTTATACACTTAACACCGGTGTCAAGTGTATAAATTGAATAGCTACAAGCTTTCCATCTTTAGCAGTTTGCCTCGGATCATGCCCAGGCCGACTCTTGATTTACTACACTGCTGGCACAAATTAAGTCCGAGGAAAGTCTTTATCAAAGTTTGGAATTAGATTCCTGCAACTGTATCGTGGTCCACATGGAATGGAAGTAGTGCAAGAATTTTTGAAGATAGAAAAGAATCCATTATTTAGTAAAATATTGATGTATCTCCTTATTTTCCTTTTGGTGCATTAGCTTAGGCAATCATGAATAATCCAACTTTCATTTGTTTATGCATTCTGTGGGTAGAAGTATGTGGTAGAAGTCATTTTCTGCTGGGGAATGTTTTATTCTTCTCATAACTAGATGATCTATCATAGTTTGTACATATAGTCGTAATTCTTAATGTTTTATCTCAGAGAAAATGCTTCTTTTCCTTTATAAGCTTACTTGTCTCACACAGAAAAGTAAAAGAACTTGGATTGTTACCTTCTTTTGTGCTATATTTACATTTGTTGCGCAGTCTGACAAATAATTGTATGTCCAACACTCGTTTCTTTCTTCTTGTTTTTTTGATATCCTAAAGTTTTGTATTCTAGTTTAATTCTTCAATTGTCTGTGGCAGATGATAGAAGAAATATTCCTCCATCTTTCAGGGTCAAATTCAGCTCTTCCAGCCATGGTTCAAATTCTTGCAGATTTTGCATCATCTGATGGTTCGTTTTTGATTTGTTTGCAAATACTTTGCCGGTTCAACATTATGACACAAGTTACTTATCTGATCTACATCTATGATATTTGAAGCTTTGCAGTTTACTCCTCACCTTAAGGGTGTACTTGCACGAGTGGTGCCCATTCTCGGAAGTGTGAGGGACATCCACCGGCCAATTTTTGCAAATGGTATAGACCCCAAAACTTTTTATGCTCTTAACATTTCAAGAAAAGCTTTCTCTTTCTTTAAATTAGCATATGCCATACTCCTTACAGAAGAAGTAGGAGCATTTTTATGCTATAGGAATCTGTTAAAAGAGCTCTCAAAAAAGAAAAATTCAAAAAATACATCGGTTGAAAAATATTTTTATGTAAATTGTACAAATTCTTTAGAATCTTATATTGTTGTCATAGAAGCTGGTAAAATTTGCTTGGTTGGCGATTCCAGAAGAGCTGTAACAGTATGGGCTGATGAGGGTACCAATGGGAGGGAAAAAAAGTTGTCTTTTCTTTAATTATTTTCTGACTACATTCTCCTTATTGCAATTGTCTAATATTCTAATAACCATGAGATAACACCTATGTGCTTCGAGGAGTTGAAGCCTATGAAGAGGTGAGGCGATGGGTAATAGCAACAGGGTAAGGGTGTGAAAGTGGAGTTCAAGATGGTTCTTGATGAAGGAAGGCTTCATTGAAAAACGGGATAACAACTACCCCTTTGATCTTTTAGCACATACAACCTATGAGCATAAAGGGGTGGGGAGTTCTTCTGATTTTATGTATGAGGAGACTACAAAGTTTAGGAGGGCTCTAACGAAGAAAATCTATAGGAAATTGTTTTCTTGTAGGAATAGGTGGCATATGAAGCTAACATTGAGGGGAGTGTTCTCCTGGGAATTGCTCTGTTCAAGGATGATCTTTACTGTGGTTGGAGGCATTCTTTATCTTTTTTTTGTTGCTTCCTTTCTTATGAGGATGCAAATATTTTTTTCATTGCCCAACACTAGCCTGGATGCATGCAACAGGAGTTGAACTAGTACCTGCTCTGGTACCAATTTTTAGGTCCAAGGTGATGACCTCTAAGCCAGTAGTTTGAGCTGTGAAATAGCGCTATCTAGTGCACTTTCTGATGTACTAGTTTGAGCTGTGAAATTGAACTATGAGGTTTATGCCACTTCTCTTCCATTTTAAAATATATTTACTCATTAAGCAAGAGGAAAGTAACAGCACAGTTTGTTGAAATCACCCCTAAATACATTCTGAGTAAAAGCAATGAGCATATTTCTTCTACACATTTGGAATTCTGGTAGAAGTGAAGCTTCTATTCATTGTGAAGTTCATATCAGTCCACATGATTGGTAAAAAGGGATACAAACACGTAGTCATTTATCCATGAGGAAAGTTGTTATAGTAATTTATGTTGCACTTAACCCTACCAGCTTCAAAAAAAATAAAAAATAAAATTTATGTTACACTTCACTGCTCAAGTGTTCCCTTTGTTTCATTGAAGGGACTTATGTTTTTATTTTTTCCAGCATTCAAATGTTGGTGCCAATCTTGCTGGCAGTGCAGTGTGGACTTCCCTCAGTCTTCAGTTGTAGATGCTGATATCATGTGAGACCAATTTGCTGCTTCTGTTTGGTTTGATTTTCTTCCAAGGATTTTCATTTTAGTTCTTCTTGGTGAAATGAGTGCGTCGACTGTGCAGGTCTTTCTTGAATTCTGCATTTGAACTATTATTGAGGGTTTGGGCAGTATCACGGGATCTGAAGGTATGCCTATTTTGTTCTTTTAGAATGATTTTAAAAATGTCATCTTTATATAGAGTTAATTCTTCATCCATAATTATTTTCATTTTTTTTTACCTCTTACAAGTCTTCTAAGTTTCCTCTTGAATTGTCATCAAGTTTCATGAACCACTCGCTTCCATTGTGGAGCACCTTTGTCTGAGGTCAATTTCTTTTGTTTGAGGAAAACTACATGCATTCTTGGCTGAATTTCCACTATATAGTTATATACACACGATTTAAGAAACAATAGCCCCTGAATTTAACAAAAACCTAAGTGCTATTAGCAAGTACCAATCCCCCCCAAAAAATCAGTGACAATATTACTTCAGTAAAAGTAAATACGTCTCTCAAATTGGTCCACCTCTTCTGATTATATGCACACGAGTTAAGAAACAATAGCCCATGAATTTAACAAAAACCTCTGTGCTTTAGCAAGTATCAATCCTCCAAAAATCAATAACTATTATTACTTCAGTAAAAGTAAATATCGTCTCTCATAGTTCCACCTTTCCTTCTGATTTGAAACATGGTAGCCCGTATGACACGGGTAATGTGAATTAGTGGGAGAAAGTAGTCTTAGAAGTCATCTCATTGTGGTATTGTGGCAGTTCTAGAAGGGAGAAAAAGCTTAGAAGAAGACAGAAAGGAGGACCGATGTGAAGATTGATTAGAAAGATTGGGGGATAAGGGGCATTGGAAGGTTGTCAACCTTTGAAAGTCAAACAAAAGGAGGAATGGATAACGGAATGATTCGGTGGAAAAACTCTTGGGTTCGGGTAATTTTTAGGGGTTTCCATGAGGGTTTTGAGGATAAAATCATGAAGTTGCTTACAAACATTCAGATGAAAGCTATGGAGCAAGTCTGGTGATGACAAGAAAGAGAGTAGGTATGAGAAAGAAGATAACAAGAACAATGTGGTGTATGAGATGAAAGGAGGAATGATGGAGAAAGAGTGTGAAGTAGGGGAAGAATAGGAGAAGGGGGTTGGTGCTGATAATATAATTAAGTAAATAAAAATATGCTCTCTCTAAAAATTTAAGCTTTTAGATGAGATGGCCACACTTCAACATAGTATCAGAGCAGACAAATGTCCTTAATCTAATTTGACCTCCACCCGTTATCAAAAAGAATCTTCACGTGTTTGGCCATGAAAAAAGGATCAGGCTGGCATGCGAGGGAGAGTACTGAGAACATAATTAAGTAAATACAAGTGTGTTTTTGGTACCAACTTAAGCTTTTAGATGAGATGGTTACATATTTCAATAATTGTGAAGGGAAAAAAAATTATTCCTGGGGAAGTTACCTCACTTGGAAAAAAAAAATTATGGTGTCAAGATCTATTCTTTGATAAGGTAACATAACAAGCTGACTTATGAGTGGCCAATTTCACCTTGTGCTGTAAGGCGCACGGTGGACAAAGTTCAGAGGCCATGAGATATTGGGGGCAACTTGCCTGATGTTAGTCTATGCTTTCATTTCTCCTTCCACCCCTTGCTTCTATGCAAGACGTAAGGTGTTTTCAGTATGAAAGAAAATGTTTTCCATGGAAAATACTTTACAGGAAAATAAGTGGGTTTCATACTTATTTTCTTGTGTTTGATACGTAAGCAAAAAATATTATCCCAAGATCTTTATAATCTAGACAAATACTATGGGAGAGGGGAGTGAGAGTGGGAGGGTAGGGTGTAGGGTGGTTGGGATGGGGAGTGGAGCGGGGTAAAGATGAAACGTGTTGGAGGGTGAAGAGTACATAATCGATGTGGGATGCCGCTGTGAAACTTGGTTTCCTACCGGTAGGGCGATAATTTGCTCTCTTTTGAAGAAACTTATTTTTCTGAACAAATGTATCCCAAAATTTTTGACCAAACGAATCTGGGAGAGTTGGAAAATGTTTTCCTCCATACTGATCACAACCTTTATGTAAAATAAAAGTGGAACTAGTCTAATTGATGATGGATAAGAGTGCTTTGACTCAGCAAATAATAGATAGATGCTTTCACCTATTAATATATTGAATAAATTACACACTTTTGTTTTCCTTCCATTCCGTTACATCTATTGCTCATTTTGAATAGGCAAGGGGAGAGGAAGTTTTTTTCTTGACATACTATATTTTCTCAGGTTCGCTTATCTTCTGTGGAAGCATTAGGGCAGATGATTGGTCTTATTACTAGGACACAGCTGAAGGCAGCTTTGCCAAGACTTATTCCAACTATATTAGAACTGTAAGACATACACTGGACTGCTATGTTTCTGGAACTTGTATAATTTCAATTCATATGAAAACCTCTGATGTCAAATGACTAGCTCCTTGCTTGTGCTACTTCTTTTTTTTTTTAAAAAACTTACTAATGGTAGTGATACTCTTTCAGTGGGGGAGACTGTTGTCTTTGGGCATTGTGGGCTCTGTAACAATGAAATCTTTCTATTTTCAGGTACAAGAGGGATCAGGATGATGTCGCCTTTGTGGCAACTTGTAGCCTCCATAATCTATTAAACGCCTCATTACTGTCGGAAAACGGTCCACCATTACTTGATTTTGAGGTAGGAACACATGGATTGTTTCTGTTTGAGTTGAAATTCTCTGTTACTCACCCAGTAATTTTGTACGATTGGTCAATACTGTAGGATAACTTGCCTTTCTGCAAATTCTTCTCCTATTACTTCTAATTTTTAGTGAGTATTTGTTTTGTTTTGGAATGAGAAATTGGAATCAGTTATTGATAGCATCAATCTTGGTAAAGTCACTGCGATTGGTCATGATTATTAGTATTTTTCCGCAACAGAGTCACTGTTTGGTGTTTTTTGTAATTTTCGACTGTCCCGCGTTAGTACTTACAACAATAAAATCTTTATAAAAATGAAAAGAAAAAGGGTGTCCCTATTTGGACCATCATACACTGTGCTTTGGCAGCACTTTCACTTTGCAAAACATCAGCTGGTGACTTGTCATGACTACTGTCAGGTTGCCTCCTGTTACAGCTCTTATTCCAATGGCCTGTGTCACCCAATCCTGGTCCAACCTGGAAATTCTGCTTTTTCCCTTCTTTCTTGTGCATAAAGGGGAGTCAAATTTGTTGAAAGAGTCATCCTTCAAATTCTGATAAACAAAGAGGCAATCTCTCATCATCACTAGTTTCCTGTTCAGTTCCAAACACTCTCTCTTGAGCAACTTGGGTTAAAGCGGCACAATGTGGATTTTCATGTTATATCTGGATACATCAAAATATACATGACCTTATTAAAAAGATCAAAATATATATGTTACTTTTTGCGTTGTGAAACTGAGTGATACCTGGCACTCTAATTGAAGCACTGAAGCTGGTCAAGAAGGAGGATAGACAAGCAGCATAGGTTGATCTAGAACTCATCAGCATGCATTTTTTGTTGTTGTTTGGAAAGAGAATTAACATGCATGCACTATTAAATTTAAGCATTCTTAGCATTTTACTGCAAATGAATGATGAACACAAGATAACCATGTTACTCAGAACTCCTGAATTCCTTTAGACGAACTTTAGGCCTTGGTCCTACTACTGATGATTGCTAAAATTTGACTTATCAAAAAATATAGTGATATTTGATATCAAATTCAGTGAGACAAAAGACACTAATTGATTGCTTCCCATTCCCCTAAGCCTTGCGGCTAGAGTTCTCCGTACGTATATTGGTGGGAGATAGCAGTTACTCAATGGAAGATTTGAGGCGCGTGCAAGATGGTCCGAACAACATCATTATAGAAAATTATAAACAAATTGAAGGAAGTCTTAAAAAAAGACATAAGAATTCAGTCCAAGGAGGCATAAAAATTCAGTCCAAGGAGTATATCTCCTTGGACAAAGTGCGGACAAATATTCATTATGGAAAATTAAGGAGAGTGACATTTGGTCATCTAACTCTTTATAGCCTTACGATCAATTTGTTACCTAATTTAGCACAAGCAGCTATTAAATTAGTAATTAGCAATGCACTATTCTTCTGTTAGAAAAGACATGCCTCCTTCTTTGAATAAATAAATTGGATTGTTAACTTCTGACTGAAGAACCCAAAAAGGTTAATTGTGTCTTCAACATTTTCTCCCTTATTTTTTTACAGCTGCCAATATTGATTTTTTCCCTACTTGAACATGCATTAATAGATTTCTAAAATAACAATAATAATTCTAATTAAATACTCTATATTTGTCTTACTTCCTCTCTCCCCGGTATATTCATTCTTTAGTCAAATTCCCCAGAAAGTGTGAATGTATTGTTTAAACATAGTTATACAGTGCTTATAGATCATTATACAAAACAAATACATTACTTATACATTAATATCTGGTATATGTAATGCATCGTAAGGGATAAAGGTGTATATGTTATGTATATACAATGTATATACTTTCATACATCGTAAGATACAGCTTATGAAAATGAAAAGGGTTGTACAATGGTTCAGGCAAGAAATTAAAAAAACAACATTGAAAGAGATTAACTGTTTCTTTGGGTTGTACATATGAGTAACTATCTGTATTCTTATATAGTCCTTTGACCAAACAATTTTGTTAAACCTACTCACTGTAACTTTATGGTCTATTCCAGGTTCTTTTAGATATATTCTTGCCTCAAATTGTATTTCTGTTGGGATGCCCCTTGTAATTTTTTCGATGACCAAAAATCTGTCTGGAGCCAACCCATTGGGCCAACTGCAGCCTTTTGAAACTTGGGGATGATTGGGACACTTCTATTTGTCCCCACTTGAATGCGGACTCAGTTTTCTTGGCGCAAGGCCCGAACTTGTGATCTAAGACACAAGTCCTTAAAACTTTGCCAATTGAGCTAACCCTAGAGACAAATGTCACTTGTAACTTATCTAGACAGCCATTACGGTTTCACCAATTCTAGCGATGTATGGATGATGTTATATGCAATCATTTCATTGCTAACATGTTGCATTTATGGCATCATTCTGATTTAGATAGTTAGCTAACTACCTTTGATGTGTGCAGGACCTTACTGTGATATTGTCAACTCTTCTTCCTGTGGTTTGTAGAAGCAGTGACAAAAAAGAACATTCAGATTTCTCAGTTGGGCTGAAGGTCTTGTCTATTGATTTATTTTTTCTTTTTCCTTTATGAGTACATTTCATTGATTAACCAGTTGATGCCTGTTTCCTGCTTGGAAAGTTGTTCAGGTCCAAGTTCTGTATTTGAGGCCTTAGGTTGGTTTTGTTTTTTCACAAGTTAGATTAATCCAAGAGAAGCATATGGGTTTACAAGCTTACATAAATGTGTTAGATTCTAGGAATCCCATTCAATCTTCTAGACAAGGAGAGATTTTCTGTGAACTTTGAAATTTTTGAAAGAGAAAACAAACTGTTCTTAATTGGTATCAATGTATTTTCCTCCTCAAATAGTTCTTCTGTTGCTTCTTGGCATATTGTCCAAAAATGGCACGTGGAAAGATCCTCTGTAACCTTAACTGATTCTTCTCCTGGTTCTTCCTCTCCAATTTCTGAGGAGATAAGACTTCTTGTTGGCATCTGCCAGTTAGCACACATCAGATCAGATATAATGATTTTGCAAAAAGACACTGTAGATGTGCGATTTGTATGACCTCTTCTCCAGACTATGCTTGACACACCAATGAACTAATGTTTCCTCTCTTCCTGAGATTTTCAGGAGTAAGAATCACACTACTAGCAGCTGCCCAATAAGATAACCTTTTCTGTGCCATTATGTGCCGAGAACTTTTTCTAGCTACGACAGAGAAGCCTTTGGTTTTCTCTTCTATAGAGCATGGTAGAAAGATCTTACATTAAAATTTCTGATGATACTCCCACTCCCAGGCTGTATGTGGCCTTAATTTGTTCATCCACATGTATGTGTAGATACTTTTGGTACTTGTATGCCCTCCCTTTAAAGAAGATGGCTGCTTTTATTTGTTCTCAGTTTTGGAAGGAAGAGGTTCTGTTGTTATTAAAGTGGTAAGTTACTAACTGTTATAAAAGAAGTAGCTTTCTGTGAGCCCTGAGACATCTAAAGCAAGCTATCTTGCAAGCAATGATGGCTTTCTGGCAGCCTGATAAGGATATTTAAAGCTTTAGAAAATCGAGCGGCTAACAGCACTGTCATCTTGAATACAGTCCTTTAATTAGTAGATTCTCTGCAGGTAGTATAAGGTTGATTTTCCTCCTTCCATTGTTTTTGGTCATATTAACATAACCGGCCGGGGCTTTCTTTTTGCCCTGCTACAAATATCTGCCTCATCTCTCAAAATTGTTCTCTGAATCTTTGCATGTTATATTTGACTAATATATAGTTCTTTTGGATTTTGTGTGAATGGCAGACTTATAATGAAGTTCAGCATTGTTTCCTAACAGTTGGTCTGGTGTACCCGGAGGATTTATTTGTCTTCCTTCTTAATGTGCGTATCTTCTCCTTCATGCTTTGTAATGCAAGAACTTAATGATATATTGCTCAGTGTATCACCTATCAAGGCGGCAACTAGAAGGGACCAAAAGCTTGCAATAGGGAAGGATGTAGCCTTTTTTCATTTTCCTCTATTTTGTTTTTGAACTCCAGAATTCAACTCTTTATTTTAAAAAATACGACTGCAAACTTAGTTGTGAGACTTGATTGCTTATAAGGTAATTGTTCCATTAAATGGTGTGTATTTGCTCTTTGCCACTGTCAGAAATGCAAGCTGAAAGAAGAACCACTGGCTGTTGGTGCACTTTCTGTATTGAAGCATTTATTGCCCAGGTTATCTTTCCCACCTCAATTTGTTAATGTCATGTTATCTTGTCTTTCCCCATGTGATTGTCATCGGCTACTTTTGTAGATTATCCGAGGCTTGGCATAGTAAGAGGCCTTTACTAATTGAACTTGTGAAGCTGTTATTGGATGAGCTTAATTTAGGGGTCTGTAAGGCCCTTGCAGAGGTATTTAAAAGTTGAATGTTTGCCTGTAGTGACCGAGTTATGCAAACACGTACTCTGCTTCTAGATTCTATGTAATTGTGTGGCTTGTTGCAGCTAATTGTGGTTATGGCTTCCCACTGTTACTTGGTTGGTCCTTCTGGAGAGTTGTTCATTGAATATCTTGTTCGCCATTCTGCAATGTTTGGTTTGCACAGAGATGATACTGAGAGATCCAGGGAATTGAACTCGTCCTCTGGTGGTTATTATTCTTTTGTGTACAAGAAAGTGGAGGTATGCATCTCTGGTAAAAAATTCGGGAACTTGCAGTGGGTGGTGTGTTGCCTCTTTTTCAATATTTTCAGCAATTTCATCTTACATTCATGGTTGTGTTGAGTTGCTTGCCCTTTTCTTTATGGGTGACAAAAAGAGGAGTTCTTCCTTTGGCTTTTGGGGAGGGAGAGGGAGAGGTGGTTCCTATCATTGTTTTTGTGGTTAGATAAGGTGGTTCCTATTCCCCATCTATAAGGAACTTCAACTTGAGTTAGAGTCCTGCATATGTTTTAACTAGTGTGCCAGAATTTCTATAGAATGTCATTTTTTATATGCTAAACTAAACGATATTCGAATAATCTCAGATGAAGATGGATGCTGTAACACTGTCAGAATTGAGAGCAATCTGTGAAAAGGGTCTTCTTCTAATAACTGTTACTGTCCCTGAGATGGAGGTATGAGGGCACTTCTCCCTTTGAAATTTCAGTTTAGTACTCTGCGTGAAAGTTTTTCATTATTTACCTCCCATCACCTCTTTATGCTTATTATTATTTCTGGAACTAACTGAATTCAGTTTTTGCGGATTGTAGCATGTTTTATGGCCATTTTTGCTAAAGATGATCATACCACGAGTTTACACTGGTGCAGTTGCAACGGTATGATATGTTTTGTCTCCTTTTGGCCTTCATTTTTTGACATGGTTGAAAACTTTCCTCTCTGTATGTCAAGCTTGCATGTTCTATCTGCTACTGATAATGGGGTTTTGCATCTACTTCTTATACCATAACTCATTCAAATGCCTTCTTTATAGGTCTGTAAATGCATATCAGAATTGTGCAGGCGTAGATCCTCTCAAAGTGGTGCAACGGTTTTGGAATGTAAAGCTCGTGTTGATATTCCTCATCCTGAGGTATCAACTTTAGTTTCAATGAGCAGCAGAGAAATTATATACTTTCATCTTCTCTAAGAAATGTATACAACTACTTTACCCCATATTTGGTGTTTTAGGAGCTTTTTGCACGCCTGGTTGTTCTTCTCCATAATCCTCTGGCTAGGGAACAGCTGGCAACCCATATTCTAACTGTAAGTCTTTGTCTCTAGCATCTTAGACTATAATAATTGTTGAAGTTTGTAATCATCTCGTCTAAGCAGCTAGAGAGGGCATATTTTAATAGACTTTAATTTTCTCTTTAACACGCCCTTCTCATGTGTTGGCCTAATTCTTTTCCATTGCCTACGTGAAAATTCTTCTTCTCTTTTTTTTTTTGGATGAAGTAAAAGATTTCACTAAAGAGCATCAGGGTGATGCTAAAGGCAAAAGTGCACAAATAGATTTCCCCTACAAGAGTACTAAGCTAGGATCAAAGAGTTACCAAAATCCAAAAAGCTTTCAGCACTAATAACAGGAGACAAAAACTTCCAACTAAACATTGATGAGGCATCTAGCTTTCAGAGCTTGGCTTGGAGTTGAGATCCCATCAAAACATCTGCGATTTCTTTCATTCCCAAAGCACCAAGAAATTACTGCTCGAATCAGTCTCCAGATCTTGATGGTTTTATCAACTTTCTATAAAATCCAACTATAGTAGGCGTCCTTGATGTTTCAAGGAAGGACTCAATGTAAACCAAACATAATGAGGAAACAGTTCCACATGTCTGCTACAAAAGGGTAGTGCCAAAGAAGGTGTTTGACATTTTCAGATGACTGATGGCACAAATGGCGTCTACTGCCCCGGACTATTTTCTATTTACAAAGGTGATCATGAGTAAGCACAGTATTATTAAGAGTCAGCCATGTGAAGCATTGAGGCATGTTGCTTTATCAGGAGTCCTAATTTTCCAAACATGCTTCCATGGCCAGTTATCTTGCAACCCATTCCGATAGCTCATGAGGCTGTAGTTGTCTTTGACCGTGTATTTCCCCTCCCTGGAATTGCCCCATACTATTCTGTTTGGATGTAGTCTTCTGTGTTCTGCTAGGGTCACTAGGAGTGTGAGGAGATCATTAATTTCCCAGTTTTGAAGGTTTCTTCTGAATAGAGGGCAGAATACATTGTTGTTTCTTTATTGGCTGACAAAAGAGTGTTGATTGCTGGCAGTTCGGTAGAGTCGAGGGTAAGAGGCTTGCAGTGTAATGTGAGACTCGAACATGGGACCGTGCTTACTCTGGAACCATGTTGAAATGATCTGACCATCTTTTCTAAAAGTTGTGAAGTCCCACATGGTTGTTGGGTGCAAGATTGATCTCCTTATAGGGCCTTCGATAATCCTCACCTCATGAGCTAATCTTTTAGGTTGAGTTAGGCCTAAAGTCCAATCCTTATTATGGTATTAGAGCCAGATCCATCTAATTCTTGGTTTATCTGATGCTGGCCCCAAAGTTGTCCCTGTGCTGACCTGGATATGCGGGGGGTGTCAAGTAGATATGAGATTGGTATTCTTATATGTTATTGGAAAATCTTTGCCTCATAAGATAGTATTTGGGGTTGAGTAAGGCCCAACGTCCATTTCTTGTTAATGTAACTATATTAGCCAATGACTTCTGTGTAATGTGGTGCAATTAGCTGGATGTGCACTTGTTTGGGAAAGCTTAGCTGGTGTGCTTGTTGTTGCATTCTGCTACAGTGCGGGTTGACCTTGAAGATATGGTGGGATATGTTTAGGTGGTTTGACACTCCATGGGCAATGCTGTAAACTGTGAAAGAGTTAATCTTTAGCTGGAAGAAGGTGAGAAGATGGGCTTGGAACGTGGTTGCAGTTGTGTTAATGTGAGTTGTTTCGAGAGAGAAACCGGAGAGCTTTTGAAGGAGTATAATCGAGTTTCTCTCAGTTGAGGATTAGTTTCTGTTTCCTTATTTTCTCTTGGTGTACATAGACAGTTCCTTCTTGTGTATATGATTAGTTGGAGTTTGTAGAAGAATCATATCCTTTTGTCTTTTGTGGATTCTTTACCTTTTTGGTATATGTCTTGTATATGGTCAAAATTTTGCAATGTTTGTGAATGAGAATACTTCTATGTGATGAAAAAAGAGAGATTTTTATTTGATGGAAAAAGATAGAAATCTGAAGGCGAATACTTGTAATCTCCAGTTACCTAACTTTATATCATTTGTTTGAGCCTTTGTTGAGTTGATCCTTTATTGTTATTCAGGCTCTACGCTTTAATGATAACTTTACAAGTTATTGAAGCATCCTACATGAGGGGGCTATATGATGAATTATGGGTGGATATCATAAATATCTTTTCCTCCGAGAAGTTCTTTCTTTTGTTTCCTCTTTATCTTCTTTCATCGCATAGAAGGCATTCACTCACCAATTTGAACTGTAGAAACATTATCTAGTTATCATATATGTATACATGTTTAAAACATTATATAGTTTTAACCCTTGTGGTACGGGCCTTCCCTGGGAGCTTAGTGCACCAGGCTGCCCTTCCTAAGTTCCTGGGCTGCCCTTCAATTTTTTCCAGAAAATGCACAGGATGTAAGGTGGGCAGGAGAAGACTTCTTATAAGATAATTCTCTTCAGCACCAGGGTAGTTGCTATGGCTTCTTCATGCCCTTATATAGTTTATCCCTCTATTTTTCACTGATTCTTAGATCATCTGGTGTACCGTCTAGAGGTAGTCTTTCATTTTTCTCCCTCTGCTGTTAATACCAAGTAATACTGACTTCATTTTGTTCTGACAGAGTGATGTTCCTCTCTTTTCTGCATCAGTTTATCAGAAAGGGTCCTCTATTTGTAATTTTTTGATTATGGGTTGTCAAATGTTTCTGAAATCTAATAATAGTTTAATTTATTGTTTTGCAACTTGTTTCGCGTTTGTTTTGCAGGTCTTGTGTTATCTGGCACCACTCTTTCCCAAAAATATTAACATGTTTTGGCAAGATGAGGTATAACATATATGCAATATGTTAATGAGCTTATACATACTTGAGCTATTTTGTTTTGGTGGTTTTATGCATTGAAATTGTTCACTATACAAACAGCCAGACAATTGAGAATTGATGTCAAAGGCCTAGTTATTTTACTAATTAGCTAAATTGAATTATTTATGTATTCATTTCAATAACCTTCAG
>JAOTQJ010000111.1:2431037-2441303 GCA_025642045.1 Solanum sejunctum
AATTGATGTCAAAGGCCTAGTTATTTTACTAATTAGCTAAATTGAATTATTTATGTATTCATTTCAATAACCTTCAGCTACATTATTGAGGTGCCGAGTAATTTTTCAAGCTAAATTATGGGTTTTAGTATATGTTCTATGGTTCAAGCGTATTCATATTGGAACTTCTAAAAGCAATCCTTATAATATGAACTTACTGCTACACATTGTGACTAAGTCATCCCTTTTTCTAATCTGTCCACCCCTTTTTTAGTATTTGCCCTTTGGCTTATTTCCTCTGTTATATTAGCAAAAGTTGTGGGAATTTTATGCACGCCCTTCCTTACATGCTTTCTCTGCCTTGGCCTATTCCACTCTCTCGCTTCACTCTTTATTCTGAAACCCCTGTCCACCATCACATTGCACTTCGTCCACCTCTTACAACCCCCATAAACTCTTCATAACATGAGAAGGAATAGGCGCTAGTAAAACGGCCAGTGGAGGGGTAGTAGACAACAGTACAGAGGCTGTTTAGTGAAAGTGCAACATGGGTGCATGAAAGGGGGAAGATATGAAAAGGATACTTGAGGTTTAGAGCCTTGACAGAGGGAAGGTATCAAATTGACAAAGAAAAACTATGTTTGGGAGATTAAAATGCAGATCAGCACTCTGGAATATGTAATATCAGGGGACCATCATAGGATGGGAATTTGACATATTCTATAGAAATATTGGATACTTGCTTTTGTGTATGTAATACAGAAACAATTTTCTGCATGTCTTAATGGGTTATCTTGTTTGCTAAGCTCTAGATTCCAAAGATGAAGGCATACGTCAGTGATACAGAAGACTTAAAGCAGGATCCGTCATATCAAGAGTCTTGGGATGACATGATTATCAATGTAAGACCAACAAACATTTCTCAATCTCTTAAAGCATGTTGTCTCTTTCTGAATCAATGACTTCGCTGCACCTGGTTCCAGAAGAAGTTTTGAATGCATCTCATCTTTTAACCTTTTTGGAGCCACAAAAGGGTAATCTCATTAATAATCAGCCCTAAGATGGTGCATCTCATGTTTAACTTTAAGCGAAATGAAGTCAAGTTTCACCCTTATATGTGTTGGACCTAAATTCGTCTATTGACAGTTTATTGCAGAGTCTTTGGATGTAATTCAGGATGTTGACTGGCTTATCTCACTTGGAAATGCATTTGAAAGGCATTATGAACTTTATAAACCTGATGACGAGCACTCTGCATTGCTTCATCGGTAATGTCAGTTTTCTTCAATTTGATAAATGCACCTGGAACTGCTATTCCTTCTTAATTTGCTTACTTGTGTGACTGCCTCTCTGCATATTTAATTAATGGAGCATTATGATTAATCAATTTTTCTTAATGCCACTTGGTCAACTATATAAATTGTCTTAAAAGCTGAATTACTATCTTTTGAGCTCTTATAGTTTGTTTCTTATCTTAAAAGCATAGTGATAGATTTTCATTGGTTTATTTGTTTTGGACAGAATTCTAAACAATTTTAAATACCTCCCGACACCAAATACACACTTATTTCCTGGGGAATAAACCATTTTATTGATGAAAACGGCATTGCATGCTGGAAAATTTCTAGGGATAAAGCTATTGCATAGGAGCAGGAGTTTACCATGTGCGCACCCAAAGGGTAGCGGCTGCGGGTTCCCCTTGTCATTAAAAAAAATAAAAAATTCTAGGTATAAATAACTGAGTATTCCGAGCTCTTGAAAGTTTGCTTGTTAGACATCAAGAAGGCCCTTCACCTTTCTTCAATTTGAGAGTTACTAAAAGCTATATATTCTCATCGAGTAGGTTTTCTTTTTTAAGTTCTTGTTTTCAATAACTCCAGATATCCTGATTATGTACTTGCAAACTGACCTGCATACCATTCAGGCATTGTTTAGTCTGCAGCTGATGCTTAGATACTTGAGGATTCTAATCATTCATTGTCATGTATTCTCGACCCTTTTTCAGATGAAATTAGAGGAAGAGAAACCCCTGAATTTGAAAATGATACAGTCAAATGTGGAAAAAGTTTCTGCTTTTTCTGTGTTACATGCATGTGGAGATTGCTATTGATGGGATAAAGAATAACTGAAAACACACCTAATACTTGCCAATTATTGTTGTTAAATAAAGAGACTGTATTGATTCAAAAAGGAGACTCAACCCTGTGTACAGGTTTATACAATTATTAGTTTTAGAACAATGTATCACTGTTTACTATCAATAGGAACCTCATAGGTGGTTTAAAATTTCACAATTAAATACCTAGTGAAATCCCTCAAGTGGATTTTGGGGAGGATAGAGTTCACAACAACACACCCAATGAAGTCCCATAAGTGGGTTCTGGGGAGGCTAGAGTGCACGTAGACTTTACCCTTACCTCGTGGTGGTAGAGAGGCTGTTTCTGAAGGATCCTTGGCTTGAGTACCGCATATCAGGTAATCTTAAATTTCAAAAAAAAAAAAAAAAGATTCAGCAAAGTTGCATGAGGGAAATTTCGGTCCTTTCAAAGATCCTCCAATTTTTTCGTTGTAGATTGTTCACATTAGTGCGCAACAGTTACATTCGTTTCTATATTTTCTTTCTTGGTCTTCCATCTTCCTGGTAGGAATCAATTAGTTAGTGTCTTAATACTTTCCAATTATTGACTTTGTAATCCCTGAGGATGGAAACTAACTTCCTTTAATATCCACATGTAATTAGTAATAGGGACCACATAGCTTTAAAGCTTCTCCATTGAAGCTTTACCAAACATATACCAAGGTATACAACATTCACAGGGTAAAAAAGAAGGTTTTCCTTGACACCGATAATAAGTTAATTCCTATATATTCTACTTGTTGAATTTTTTTAGTCAGAGTAGGATGGGGTTGTCTTCGTGACTAATTGCAGGCTCATCCAAACATTTTTTTCTTCATATTTCATAGGCAGGGTTTTCTTAGTTTCAACTCTCACCCTCCGGAAGGACTCTCACTATATTTCTTATCCTATTAAGGAAAAAAGGTTCCCCTTTCGTCACTCTAAACTGAACAGGGACGTCTAGTTTTGAGGCCATGTAACTATTTGAGCCTCTTTGAGAAATATGTACCCTTCTTCAGAGCTGAAGAGGAAACAAAGGAAGCATCTCTAGAAGATAAATCCTCAGTTTTATGGTTGAGGTACTGCGGACTGCTCTTCTCACAGCAACATCCATTAAGATATGCGAGTTGAACTTCCTCTCTTCCCACTGTTAAGTTATTCTTACGGTGCGATTGTCACAACAATAAGATTCCTGCCTCTGCGGTTGAATAACATTAAGTGATCTGATCATTTGATGCTCAACTTGAATTTCCAGCCTTTTGTAACACGAGAAAGATTTTCTTGAAAGGTCGTCATTTCTTGTCAGGTGTCTTGGAATTTTGCTGCAGAAGGTTCATAACAGAGCTTATGTCCGTGCTAAGATTGATCTGATGTATAAACAAGCCAATATTACGATTCCAACGAATAGACTTGGCTTAGCAAAAGCCATGGGCTTGGTAATGAATTTGAAATTAAACTATTGGTTTTCCTAGTTTGCAAATTTCGTTAGAAATATAATTGTAAGAGACTTTGAGTTGTTGGAGTTATGTTGCTTACAGTGTGCTGAATCAATGTTGCTTAGGTGGCTGCATCACACCTAGACACAGTTCTGGATAAGCTGAAAGACATCTTGGACAATGTTGGGCAAAGTATCTTTCAAAGGTGATGTCTGAGCCTGGAATGAATTTAGTTCCCTGCATCCTCTTGCCATTTGAAGTGTCTTTAGATTTAGTAATTCTGATGAAGTAATACTTAGACTTGGTAACTAAATTCGTCTACTTGAAGTGTGGAATTTCTTAAACTTAATCATTTGGAACTTTCTAACTGTGTGGGTATAGTTTATGAACTTGAGGATGTAATTGGTCTTATGGGACTTAATTATGAGTTGTGTCAGTCTAATTAGCAAAGTTATGATGATACAAATATCTTAATTAATAACTTCAACTGAGACATTGTTGCATATACTTATTACTGTTTCTTGATCATTCACGCTGTTATGCTTATTTCATTGTTCTATATATGCTTTTATCTCACATGCTATAAAACATTTCCCGTGCAAAAATAGGATCACTAAGCACTTGATTCCCCTTAATACTGATCTACCTCTTCTTAGTAGAAACTAATTCACGATTTCTGCCAGATGCTTTGAGTTTCCGGTTCAAGATGTTACCAACTATGATTACTATTGAAGTCAAAATAATTGAACTGACATGTCAATCTAAATCGAAGTTGGAACAGTTTGTGCTGTGTCATGCAGTAGTCTTACTGAGTAACAACTCATTTGGTGTGAATTTGGTAGTAATAGATAGTAACAGTCACTTGGACAGAAAATAGCTTGTGGCAACTGTGTACTACAATTCATATTTTCTTGGTATCATATTCGAGTATGAGAAGATTTGGCTGTTGCAGATTTCTATCATTTTTCTCGGATAAAGCTAAAATGGAAGAATCTGATGATATCCATGCTGCTTTGGCACTAATGTATGGATATGCTGCAAAATATGCTCCTTCAACTGTTATTGAAGCCAGAATAGACGCACTAGTGGTATGCAATATTGTCGTTAGCAGTCCACTATTCCATCCTTTATCAGAACATGATTTTCTTTAGATTCTAAAACCTTATTCTCGTCAACAGGTGCCAGTGTTTTCTTAAGCTCTTCTTTTTTTTTTTTTTTATGAAGTAATTAACTTTATTATTTAGCGCATTGGACAATCAGCTGCTGGAACATAATTGTTTTAACTATATGACTTCTGTATTACTTACAGGGGGTCAATATGCTGTCGCGACTTCTTCATGTACGCCACCCTATAGCAAAGCAGGCTGTCATCACAGCGATTGATTTATTAGGTTTGTATGGATAGTAATTTACCTCCGGTAATGGAATATGTTTCCATATCAGCAGCTTTTGAGTTTCTTATATATATATATACTAGCTTGCATGCAATGTATGTGGATGTAAAACTTGAAATGACGAGTAAATACTGGATCATCTTGGCCAAATGTTTGATAACATATGGATATGATGTTAAAATAAATTTGTGTTGGAAGTGTGAGATAAAATGCTGGAACGATGTTTTGAGTTCTGTTATGTTGATTTCATTTTCATCGTCTTCTATTAAATTTTTAATTAACTTACAGAACAAGAAATTGTAAAATATAGATTTAACAGCAAAAAAAAGGTTCTACAATTTAGGCGATACCAATTAGTCAGGCATATGTTAGTACATTTACTCTAGCTCCTATACTTTGTAGGAAGTTTTTCAGCCCTATTGAATTTTTTTAGCCCTATCTAGGTTTTTTCGCCTATAAGAACTTTTTTTTATTTTAAAAATATTATGTTGGCCTGAGATGAATTTAAATGGAGAAAACTTGGATTTGCTTGAGAACGAGGAATTGTTGTAGCGTCTATCACATCTATAACATCTGAGAACTTTCCTTCTTTTGTTGGTAAAGATTGTGAAATCTTATTCAAGAAGGTGAAATGATGGTGTGGTGGCATTTTCCCCTCCTCTCCATGATTCTTCAGCATTTCACATTGCTTTGCAGATTTTGTCAGTTTGCCTGTCATGTGTTTTCATAATTTGATCAACAGGGCAATAATATCTTACTCCCAGCTAGTTTGGGATTAAAGTGTAGTTGTTGTAGCTGATATTATCTTCATGGCTACAATCATTTTCACATACAATTTGATGCAAGTTGAAAGTGAGGGTACTGTTGATTAAACTACAGGGATTTTTTGTGTGTATCATTGTGCTTTAGGTCAGGCAGTTATAAATGCAGCTGAAAATGGTATATCATTCCCACTGAAAAGAAGAGACCAATTACTGGACTATATATTAACATTAATGGGAAGAGATGAGGAAGATGGATTTTCTGAATCCAACATTGAGCATCTGCGCACTCAGGTTGTGTATTGCCAATGATTTCTCTGCTCAATGCCATTTTACTTATCTTCATCAGGATTACAACACTTTTATGTTCTAAATTACTGTATTTTCATCTTGGTTTTTGGATTGCAGTCGCTTGCTTTAAGTGCCTGCACTACTCTGGTTTCTGTAGAGCCAAAATTGACTACTGAAACAAGAAACCTTGTTATGAAGGTGATAGTGTACCTTCGTCATCACTGAGGCGGTCTTGATTTGTCTGTCCTCTTAACTCCTTTGCTTCACTTGGCAGGCCACTATTGGATTTTTTGGTTTGCCTAATGAGCCTGCTGATGTTATTGACCCCCTTATTGGCAACCTGATTACTCTTTTATGTACAATACTTATTACAAGGTATTTCACTCTCTGGTTAACTCGTCTCTATTAATAAATAGATATGTTCACCTAAGCTATATTTTTAATGTGTAGCAGCAACTGTATTACTTTTGAAGGCAATCTCTCAACTGCAATTCAAGCCAGTCAGACTGATTTGTGTTGCATGTTCAATTAACAAAACTAGCTAGTACGCTGCTTACAAAATGTTGCAAAAGTTGGAAAATGACTTTGAAGTCTAATTTACTCAATGCATTAATAAATAAAAAAATTACAGGATTATTTTAAGGCACAAAAAGTTATCCATGCACATTGTACATTGTGGGCACTCACATATCCTCGATAGTATAGTTTGCAACAGTCTTCGTCCTTATGAACCTAAGATTCCATTTGACTAGGCACAATGTACTTGATCCTAATAAATGTATGCATTGATTTCAGACAAGTAAACCATAGGCCATGATTATGATCGTTTTCTTTCCTTAAGTAATGTTTCTGTTGCTTTCTCATAATTAGTGGAGAGGATGGAAGAAGTCGAGCAGAGCAATTATTGCACATACTTAGAAAAGTCGATCAGTATGTTTCCTCTTCATTGGACTACCAGAGGAAAAGAGGGTGTCTTGCAGCTCATGAGCTACTTTTCAAGTTTCGGATGATCTGCATTAGTGGATACTGTGCACTTGGCTGTCGAGGAACTTGCACTCACAGAGAGAAAACTGACCGTCATCACACCTTTTCTAATTTGCCTTGTAAGTCCATTTTTTTAAAAAATAGATTTTATACTAGTTTTTTCTGGTACTGACCTGATATTTTTTTCTTGATACCAGCTGCATTTGCTTTACCAAGCCGTGATGCTTTGCGCTTGGGAGATCGTACAATGATGTATCTTCCACGATGTGTAGATACAAATTCTGAAGTTCGAAAACTTTCTGTTCAGGCAAGCTTCAGTACTTTCCAATGATTTAAGTTGGCCAATGTGATTGGCATGAAGTATGCCCCTCTTCTTTTCTTCATTTCCATGCATCTTAACAGATTTTGATGGTTTTCTCCTGGCAGATCCTTGATCTATATTTCAGTATATCTCTATCACTTCCAAGGAGTGCAAACTCTAGTTTAAGCAATGATATTGAGTTATCCTATAATGCTTTGTCTTCCCTTGAAGATGTTATAGCTATCCTACGAAGTGTGAGTTTTCCTGAATGCTTCCTTTTTTCCCTTTCTTAAATTTTTTTAATAAAATGGGACATCATTGTGACCTTAGTATTTACTGAGCACACAATATCTTAGTATTTTTACTTCTCTTTGCTCTTCAATACATAAACCTTCTTGCTTCTGAACAAGTTCATATTTTCAGGATGCTTCAATTGATCCATCAGAGGTGTTTAACAGGGTTGTTTCATCTGTTTGCATCTTGCTGACAAAGGATGAGGTATTATTTAGCTTGTTATAAAATGCTGGCCAGTCGCACATTCTCGGCAGCCTCATGTTATTCCAATATCTACAGCTTGCTGCTGCTCTGCATGGTTGCTCAGGTGCCATATGTGACAAGATCAAGCAATCTGCAGAAGGTGCAATCCAAGCAGTTAATGAGTTTGTTATGAAGAGAGGTAATGAGCTGAGTGAGACAGATATTGCAAGGTATTCTCCGCTCAAACAACTCTCAAACTAATGTTGGTACTAAAGCAAGGGGTTATTCAACTTTCTTCCATGGATTGACAAGATTCCTGTTCAATTTATTTTTTTATGCCAACAGAACAACTCAGTCATTGCTGTCAGCAGTAATTCATGTCATCGAGAAGTATTTACGTCAGGAAGCTCTTGGTGCTGTATCTTTACTGCAATTTCCTTCTACTTGTGAAGCAAATATGCAGTTGTTTACATATCTAGACTAATTGTGTTCTCCCGTTCCCTTATTAACCACCGTGCTATATTTAGGACTCTTTGTTTGTCTCTTACAGTGTTATATAGTGCGTTGATTACTTGATTGTCATCAATCTTTTCTTTAACTGTGAGAAGATATGTTCCCTCGCGGAGAACACAAGCGCAACAACTGTTTTCAATGAAGTTTTAGCTGCTGCAAGACGGGACATAGCCACAAAAGATATATCTAGATTACGGGGTGGGTGGCCAGTACAGGATGCCTTCCATGTGAGTATCTGAATCTGTTTTCTGCTGGCATGTTTATTGTTCTTCAAGTCTGCCTTGGTGCGTTGTATGATTAACCATCAATGCAACATAAAAATAGTTGAAGCATCAATCAAGAAATAGAACTGGTAGCCAAATGGAGGAATTATAAGTATAGCGCATGAAAAAGGGAGGCAATACTAAACATAAAGGAGACTTAATTTAAAACTGATTGTGAAAGAGTAGTTACACTACAATCACATAAAGGAGATCTAGTGATAGTTTTTGTCTTTTCTCTCTTTTTGTTTGCTACTCCCACACTATGTAGGATATGCTGTAAATTTTTGGATACCAGCTTTGAGCTGATGATTCATATACAAAAATGCTACCTTTCATTAAAAAAAGGGAAGCATGAAAAATATTGTCCTATTTGTACATCATTTTTGTATGCTTGCAAAATAAAATCATCTTGATGGTTTAAGAAAACTGCAATTCGTTAAACCTCGATATAGTAAAGAAAGTAAGAAGGTTCCAATCAGGCACTGAGGCTGTCTTTTAAGTTGATTCTCATAACTAAATGGAGGATCAATTTCCATCCTTTTGCCTATCGTTGGAACTAGTTTCGGAGTGCCTCCACTTGTTGAATGATTGTGATGATTCACACAGGAGTTGGTAGAATTGACATTCAGATAGTCCTTGAACTGGTTATTGTCATTGACAAATAGGTGATCAGTTTTTGAAAATTTCAGTGTAAAAACTGGGAACGTGCTAAAGATCTTCACACGGCTTGATGAAGTTACTTCACTGATCGAGCCTCCAAAATTTTACTTCTCCTTGTTCCTAAGAACATCCGAAAGAAAGTCATTTAGACTCAAACCTTATGTTTAATCTGGCGAGACATTAGGCGGAAGCGCTTTATCGAACTGCGAATGTGAGATGAATAAATATGGCATCTTATGTTGCTACCTTATTTCACTTTGCAAAGCATATGTTGCTTGGCAATTATTAAATGATTTTAGGTTACTTTAGCCAAAATGTATGATCATCACCATTTTAATGGTAGTTTATGGTTAGATTATTATGGAAAGAGTATAATTTACATAGCTAGCCCTCAGGAATTTCTAACTTTAAAGGTTATGAACAAGTGTCAAAATTAATCAATATGTTCATATGTGGCCGTTCTACTCTCTTTTATCCGATGAGAAGTGTTGGTACCTAAAAGGCTAAGATATAATAGAACATTTCAAGTATTGACTGAGGTGAAATAATTTTGGAGGGAACTCCACATGTGGGAACTTTCACCTTTTCAGAAATGTATTATTATCGTATTTTAAGATGTACTCTTCCTGACTTATGTTGCTTCAAAATTCTTCTCTTGCTAGCTTATGTTGTTTCGAAATTCTTCCTTGTCCTAGCTTATACGTCATTGGGAAATCTGAGATCCTCAATGTTGTCAAGCTTTTGTTGGTAAAACTAATGACAAGAATACCTCCACGAGGTAGGGGTAAGGTTTGGGTACACTCCACCCTCCCCAAATCTCAACTTTGAGATTATATATTGGGTATGCTGTTATTGTATTAATGTCAAGAACCTGTGCCACGAGCCCACGGCAAAAAGAAGGAATGCTACAATAAAGGACAACATAGTCATCTTAATTTTACTCACTTAGACTAAAATCTGAATTTTTTTTACATGATACTTTATCAATCTCGGATGGAGTCAAAGATTGACTATTTTTTTGGCTTTGGAGTATGATGGAATAAAGCAAAATGACTTTTTAAACTGTCTGCGCTTCTTTCATTTGTGAAGTA
>JAOTQJ010000111.1:2441403-2459159 GCA_025642045.1 Solanum sejunctum
CTGGAAACAACCGCTTTATGTTTTTAAACATAGGGGTTAGGCTGCGTACATTCGACCCCCCCTCACCCCGCAATGAGTGGGAGCCTTTCGAGGCACTGGGGTATGTTGATGATGATGATGACGACTTTATATATGTTCCTTGAGGAAAAAAACTTCATTATATGCTAGATTAACCAACTTATTTGTTGCCTTCTTCAATATTTTAGTTTCATTTACGTAGGTTGACTGGCCATTAATTGCGCTATTTCTACTTCTCTTGAATAGGTGTTCTCACAGCATTCAGTACTTTCATACATGTTTCTGGATCATGTTATGTCTGTCATCAATCAGATACCTACTCTTGGAGGGAATCTGAGTCATGATGAAAGTTCTGGCCATGCAGTTGATAGTATTTTAGAAGATAATATTGCAAGAGCAGCTATTGTTGCTCTTACTGCTTTTTTCAGGTATTGTTTCCATTTGCATTGTCTTATCTCTTTTCTTTCTTGTTTGAATTTGTTGTCCTATCATTTTTGCCCAATTTATCAGGGGTGGTGGCAAAGTTGGTAAAAAAGCAGTTGAACAAAGTTATGCGTCCGTTCTTGCAACACTAACACTTCAACTGGGAAGCTGTCATGGCTTAGCTAGTACTGGTGAACTAGAACCACTGCGGTAATATGCCAGTGAATTCACTTTTTGTACTTGGTTATCAAAAGATTTTCAAAAGCATGTTATTTGATGTAGCTAATTACAGTTACCTCACCTATTTTCTACCATCTCTAGGGCACTACTGTCTGCATTTCAAGCATTCTGTGAATGTGTTGGTGATCTGGAAATGGGAAAGGTGAAGATTTTTCAGACTAGCATCCTGAAAATCTTAAATAATTGACCTTTTAAATATGGTTTTGATGGTAAGGATTCTCTCCTATGATCAGATTCTTGCACGAGATGGAGATCAAAATGAAAATGAGAAGTGGATCAACCTTATAAGAGACCTGGCCGGCTGTATTTCCATAAAAAGACCAAAAGAGGTAGGATGATTTTGTACAAACACGCCTCTTCATTCTTCCATTATTTGCCATCTCTGCACATACCTTTGTCAAGATTATGGACTTGAGTCGAACGACTGACTTTATTCAAACTAACAGAACTTGTTGAAATGATGCAGAAAGAAAAAGAACTTGCTAAAATGATAAAACACCCATGTTTCAATATTTGTATATCCTTTCTTTCCTATTTTTATTCTTCTGTCCCGTTCGTTTTTCACCGAAAAGCTCAAGAAGATTGGAAGATCCCTTTTTCTGCTAAGTGTTATTTAGTTCCTTGATTAAATTTGTGTGAGAAGTTCGCAAATTTCAATGGGAATATTTTCTCAGGTTTCATCCATATGTTTGATACTGAGAAAAGCGCTGGATCGATCTTTAAGATTTCAACGGGAATCAGCTGCAGCAGCTTTGTCAGAGTTCTTGCGCCACAGGTGTGTGAAATTTCTGACCTGCTTTCTCTATTATTTGGTGATGATGAAGTTGATTTTTAAATTTAACAAAGTTATGAAACATGATGGCACATCTGAGCTTACTAGTTGGGTTTGGGGCAACTTATGTACATTCCCATTTCCCTTCCGAGTTGATGAATCACAATGAACTACAATGATGGGACCTAGCAGGTATTGGGGAAAAAACAACTAAAATAGAAAGCTTTGGAAGCTTACAGCCTTAAAAAGTGTTAAACAATATCTTATTCTGTCATAGTGAGTTTTCTGTTGATGGTCTCAAATCCTGTTCTTCTCTTAAGCTTTCCTAAGATTGTGGATGCAAATTTCTGCAGTGATGGCTTTGGTCCTCTTTTAGAACAGATGGTGCAATCACTTTGCCGGCATGTATCGGATGATTCTCCTACTGTTAGGCGCCTTTGTCTAAGAGGGCTTGTCCAGGTATTCCTGGTCACAGAGTATTCTTTTTCTTTTCTCCTGGTCAAAGGAGGAGGAATGTTTACACGAGGAGTTTCCTGGATTTTTTTTTTGATTTTATCATTAGGACTCACTCTGGTTCAGTTCGATTTCATTGGTTAAATAATATCATGGCGTCATTTCAGAAATACTGCTTAGTTAATTTTTCCCTCCCTCTGTTTTCCCTTTTCTCTGGGGCTAGGTGCATACTAATTTCTTCGTCGAAAGAATGAGAAATTTGTAAAGTTGTGAATGCCGTCTTAATCATTGCTCAAGTACATTATTCTTTCAATTTTCTTGGGTTGAGGCTCATTCTGCCTGCTGGTCTTGCAGATGCCATCTATCCATGTTCTCCAGTATACTACTCAAATCCTAGGGGTGATATTAGCTTTGCTCGATGACTCAGATGAGTCGGTTCAATTAACCGCAGTATCATGTTTGCTGATGGTAAAGCTTGCTCAGTCTTTGTTAGTATCTCTTATTCTACCTTCACTTGAATGTTTTCTGCTGGCATTCTACGATGTAGGTTCTTGAGTCCTCATCCAGGGATGCGGTTGAACCTGTTCTCCTGAACCTTTCTATACGGCTTCGGAATCTCCAAGTAAGTTGATTCACTATCCAAATGTAACTTTCTTCAACTTTGGATTTTCTGATGCCATAATAGCTTCAAATTTGTTGAATTACTGTACTAATCCGATTGTATCATCTTCTAAATTAATTATTTAGTGCTGATTACCGGGCGGCATTGTGTAAAAAGATTTTTGTCATTTGCCTTGAAATATATTTTGCATTATTTGTCAGCCTTCATTCTCTGATACAAGTTGTACTTTGATTTTATATTATACCCCTTATGTGTATGTGCAAGTATTTAAATATGAGTGACACCCATATGTTGTACTGTGCTAGTGTTGCCACCTATGTTGCTTGGACTCTTAAAAAGTGCTGATGGGTATGTCAAATCCTCCAAAAGTAGAGTACATTTGGAGGATCCGACATGGGAGCGTCAACATTTTTGGAGCGTCCGTACAACATAGGTTGCCACAATTGTGGTCTAAGTTCTAAAAGAGCTGAAGTAGTTTAATGGTAGGTCTTCTATTTTGTCTCTGAAAATTAGTGCATACCGATGTGTGATTTATCTCTAGGGAGAGCAGCACAATGTTACATCATTATCTTCTAAAACTTTAGCAAGTACATGTTGAGATGGCCATAGCATATAATATTATTTTCTTGCCTCATAAAAGGCGTGCATGAATGGGAAGGTACGAGCCAATGCTTATGCTGCATTTGGAGCACTGAGCACTTATGGAGCTGGGCCTCAACGAAACTCATTTCTTGAGCAGGTAACTTATCTCTCAAAACCATTTGTCACCACCTAAATTTGATTTGATTACTACTTCTCCTTGGCATATAGTTTTAGATATTCTTTTAAATTTCATCAATTTGATTGCATCACAAGGTTCCATATCCAACATCACAAGTCAAGAATTTCTCAAACCAGGACGTTTTGGTTGTGTTGGCTTTATCATATTTGGATGAGTGTCTGTAAAGGACGTTTCATATTTAATTGTTTCTTCATTAAAGCGTCAATATTTATTTGATTGACAATTTAGTTCACTTTTCACTAATATCTGTCCCTCATTTTATTTACTGAATCAATAACTTTCGAGGTGTGGTTATATTATATGCTATATGAGCTGTTTATCGTTATTTTGCTGTAATTCTGGTTATCTGGTGATTCTTGGGCCTTAGACTTGTGCTGTTCAGAGCCCGTTACATCTGTAAATTCTGTGTTGATTGCTTGAATAAGGGAATAGGAAATTCTCTGGTGAATGGAAAAAACTGTGTGGCGAGTTCCCTACCGCTTAGTGCGCTGACTAGCCTGTTGATTTTTTGTTACATTTTTTATTGATTGAGCTGAAAGGATGAGTGGTTGACCTGTTGAGGATCCTTTAGAGATTGATATACTGATTCTCTGTTGCATATAGACGGGGGGTTGTACTTCTGATCATTTGGGATTGCTAGAACTATTGTTGACATAGTGAGCGTGCCTATGACTGCTGTATTCACTGTCTACTATGTTTACACTACTACTTGCTTTTATTGGGCCTTAGTCTAGGTTTAGGTTAGTGATGTCTTGGACCCACGTTGGTCGGGATCAGTAGACAGCTATATTGATGTCCAGTGTGTCTTGAGAGGCGTAGATCCTTGTAGAATGACATAGCAGACTTGGGTCTGATAGAGTAACGTCTCAGGAAAGGCCGTGACATGGCAAGGCTCTGCTGCACATCATGGTAAATGCGAAGTCATGGCACATTCGTTGTTGACTTTTAAAACCTTCAATCTTATGCCTTGTGTTGGGATCTCTAAAAGAAGAGCATAATCTAAACTAATATTTGCTGTTAATGGGTCTGTTAATTTCCCGAAGCCTCTGTTGACGGTAAATATTTTGTTTTACGGTCCTCATTTCTTGATCAGTCCACTGTATATCTGAAGGAGCTCAAGCTTTTCTTCTACTTATCATCAGACTTTACTTGCTCGGTTCAAAAAGAGCAGTAGATATGCCCTTTCTATCCCACATCTTTGTGTTCACATATGAATTTTGAATGAGATGTGATTTATTTTGGTTTTCATTTCTGTTAGAGGTACACGGAGTAAAAATATCTGAAGTTCTCGCTTCGCGATTTGGTTAATCAGTATCTAGTCTGTTATTGAACTTTATCAAGAAATGATCTTCACTTTTTTACTCGTCAGGTTCATGCTGCTTTCCCACGGATGGTTTTACATCTTCATGAGGATGATCATAGTGTGCGACAAGCTTGCCGAGTAAGTTTAACCTGCCAGATAATATTCCTTATGTTGTTCAGGATGCATAATGAGTTAACTTTTCGACACACCAGAACACTTTGAAATGCATTGCTCCCTTGATGGAAATTGATGGAATAACTGCTGTTTTCAACACTCATTGGTTTAGTTCAGACCATCGGTATGTACCTATTGATTTGAATAGTCCTTACTGGTTATTCATGAGAAATGATATGGAGTTCCCTTCAATTTTTAGAGGTGACTATGAAGACTTTCTTCGAGAACTTGCAAGGCAACTAACTCAAAATCTTGCTGCCCGAGTTGACACGTACATGGCATCAATAATACAGGTCTGTGTTCCTTTTTCTAATCTTGCATTAAGAGAGGAACTTGTGAAGATCACTTGTCTTGGTGTTGAAACGCCATTAAGTTTAGTGCTATGATGAAATTGCTACAAGAAAAAAAGTAGCAGATTTCCTAGCATTCAAAAGTGAATGCAGTTTCCCGTTCTAAGTGGTTGATGGGTTTCGTTAAATCATATTCATACTAAAATAGCCGTCAAGTTTGATGTTATGAAATTTTCAAGTTGCTGAGATGGTTTGGGGGCTTGTGAATAGGAGATGCATGGATCTGGGAAGAGGCCTCGACTAGGCAAGACAAGACATGACATAACTCTATCTTACTGACAACATGATCCTAGATAGGAAGGTTTGGAGGTCGAGGAATAGGGTAAAGGCTAGTAGTAGCCAAGTGACGTCTCACTTATGTGCGGAAGGGGTGATATGTAGTCGGCCTATTGTCTCTTAATTTTTTTTTTAAAAAAATTGTCTTTTTTTTTGTGTATTACTATCCGTTGTCTCATTTGCTTTGGATTGTTGCTTTTTTTATTGTCATCTTATTCTTGCAATTATACTTCCGAAACTTTTCTTTTGAGCCGAGGGTCTATTGGAAACAACCTTTCTACCTCGCTAAGGTTGGGGTAAGGTCTGTGTACATCCTATCCTCCTTACATCCTACTTGTCAGATTAAATTGGGTATGTTGTGTAATTTTCAAGTTGCTCCTACCTCAGAGATGAATGAAGATGAATCTCAAGATTTCTATGATGATGTCTAAGTTTCATTTTGATTTTAGTATGGTCAATATTTTGCTGGTAATAGGATTCAAGTTGATATATTTGTTGAAAAATGTTGTATTGATACGCTGGTGTAAGAAAGCTCATGGAATTGACATAAGAGCAGCGACGGGTATATATGCCTTTTTTTTTGATGTACTGGTTCTGTGGTCGCTGTGAGATGAAATTCTTGAATTTCTAAATCTTCATAAATTAGTAATAGGCATACTTTCCCAACAGGCTTGTCCACAAGTAAATCAAGACAGGCGAACTCATACACGCTTTATTGAGAGTTTTAGCTTGCTTGACTGGCTGTCAGACGCTCAATCAATGGGCGCTATCCCCCTTCTTCCTTGAGCTACGCATTTACTCTTTCAAAGTAGAGGAATGGTGTAGCGTTTTTTTTCTTTTAGTTCCCACTTAACTATTTATGGTATAGCTGAAAACTGTGAGATGCAACACATTTTATAGCCTCTTCTAAATGAAAAATCTGTGAGATGGAAGTGCTTTTTTCTGTAGCTTCTTCTACAATCTGAAAACATGATGGTAAAACTCTCTGGTGTACAGGCATTTGATGCTCCTTGGCCAGTTGTCCAGGCAAATGCGGTTTATTTATGCAGCAGCGTGCTTGCTCTCTCCGATGATAAACACGTATCATCCCATTACTACAATCAGGTCTTTCTGGAACTCCATTTGCCTGTCTAATTTTAGTAAAAAAGGCAGCCTGCTGCACAAAACACCCCACATTAGCAGAGTCTGCGGAAGGGTCACACCCCAAGGGATGTGATGTAGATAGCCGAACCTAATGCACACATTAGTGGCTTCTTCCACGGCTTTACCCCCTGACCTATAGGTCACACCAAAACAACTTTAACGTTGCTCCAAGGCTCCCCTTTGCCTGTTTGATTTTAGTAATGATCTTTTATATGTTCTAAATCTTCTAAAGATCCACTCCCTTTTAGGTTTTCGAGATGCTAGTTGGCAAAATGAGTCGTTCAACGGATGCAATTGTTAGAGCAACTTGTTCTTCAGCACTAGGCTTGTTGCTCAAATCATCAAACTCAAGCTCATGGAAAGACGTTCGACTTGATCGAGATGATTCATCACATAGGGGCCATGAACCAGAATCTTCTAGGAGATAATGATAATGATCCACGATCAGTATTAGCCTACACACGAAAACACGATACCTTTCAAGAGCTCAGATATTGGTCCGCATTGTACAGTTCCGAGTAATACTGTGTTTTTTTTTCTGTAAGGTTTTCCGTTCTTTTTGTGTATATTAGTGTTGTATAGAAGGTTTAGCTGGTGCTGCTTGTATCTATAATGTAACATGGTGCCCATTTGTTTGTAAAGCCTTGTAAAAGTGTGTCTCTCATAACTTATGTTAGCATTTCATTTCTATTTATTATATGCGAAGTCTTGCGTATAATTCATGAGTAGCAATTGATCGGATGCTTGAGCATTATGCGATTTTCGTGTGTTCATCGTGTGTATATTATATATATGTATATAGTATATTACTCTCCCTTCTACGACTTTCGATTTTTTTATCAGGCAATAAATATGCACGAACCATTTCATGGATTAAGGATCACAAAATGGACTAGTTGATCATATCATTAAGGATAAAATGTTACAGAGAGATGTACTAAAAACACTTTTGAATTTGATATAAATTATTAGTTTGGTTCTTAAATTATTAATAGGTTTAAAAATACTCTTCAGCTTGCAAAGTAAGTTTAAATACACTCTTGCTGTTTCACATACAAAAATGTGTCATTCATGTGCTACACATGGCTTGAAAACACCCCTCAAGTTGATGAATTATGTTTAAATATACCCCTTATATATATATATATAAATAAAAATAAAATAAAAGGATTTGTATTTTTTAATTAAAAAATAAAAAAGTAAAATATAATTCAAGATACAAGGTTTTAAGGTATAGCTTTCTTCCCTCTAAAACTAGAAAATCCTCTGTTTTGTAAAAATTGATGCCAAGTTTAAAATTCTTTCATTTTCATGAAATCAAAGAGTTATGTTGTAAGATTTTCAAAATAGTTTCGTAGGGAAGAAAGAGTGTTGGACGTGTGACATCTTGTCGAAATCATCTGTTTCATGTTCCTAGATCCATAAAATCCTATCAAGTCTCCACCAATGCCGTCGGGTCATCTGGGCCTCTTGTCGGGCTCGCAGACCCACTGTATGATATTTCGGGAATGTCCCGTTGGAGTCCCATGCATTCCCGGAACCTGTGGGCTAACACCCACAAAAAACTGCCGAAATTGTCTGTTTCCCATTTTTTTGGCCCATAAAGCCTACTAGGCATCCGTCAATACCACCGGGCTACCTGGGCCTCTTGCCGGGCTCGTTGCGGATCCACTCGTATTATTTTTTGGGAGTGTCACGCCGGAGCCCCATGCAGTGCTAGAATCCGTGGGCTAACACCCACAAAAAACTGTTCAAATCGCCTGTTTCCTATTCCTTGGCCTATAAAATCCTACAAGACCTCCGCCAACGCCGTCGAACTACCTGGGCCTCTTGTCTGGCTCATTGCAGACCCACTCGTATAATTTTTTGGGAATATCATGCTACAAATAGCTTGTCCACTTGAGCCTCGTTATGGATGGTTTGGTGTAGTTTTTTGGGAAAGTTGGCTTTCGGGCATCACCACAAATCGTGGGCTAACACCCACAAAAAACTGCCAAAGTCGCCTGTTTTCTATTGCTTCGCTCATAAAATCTTACCCGATATCCTGCGGCGCCGCCAGGCCACTAGGGCCTCTTGTCGAGCTCATTATGGACGAGTCGGTGTAATTTTTTAGGAAAGTTGGCCTGGATCCCCGGGCAGCGCCACAAACAGTGGGCTAACATCTAGGGAAAACTGCCAAAATTGCCTATTTCATGTTGCTTGACCCATAAAATCCTACTCAGCATCTTGTGATGGCACCAGGCCACCTGAGCCTCTTCCAAGCTCGTTACAGATGGGTCGAGGTAATTATTCGAGAAAATTATCCCAGATCCCCATGCAGCGCCACAAATCTTTGGCTAATACCTATGAAAAACGTTTAAAATCATCTGTTTTCTGTTGCTTGGCCTATAGAATCCTTTCAAGCATTCGGCGGTGCCGATGGGCCACCTGGACCTATTGTCGGGCTTGTTATAGATGGGTCTGTGTAATTATTTAGGAATGTTGGCTCAGATCCTCAGGCAGCCCAATAAACCGTGAGCTAACACCCACGAAAAATTACCAAAATCATTTGTTTCCTATTGGTTGGCCTATAAAATCCTATCAAGCATCCTGCGGCATCGTCAAGAAACCTGGGCCTCTTGAGGGGCTCGTTACAGATGGGTCAGTGTAATTTTTGGGAAAATTGGTTCGGATCCTCTAGCTGCACCACAAACCATGGGCTAACACCCATGGAAAACTGCAAAAATCGATTATTTCCAGTCGCATAACCCATAAACTCCTACCAGGCGTCTTACGGTGCTGCCTGACAACCTAACCCTCTTGTCGGGCTCGTTACAGATAGGTCAGTATAATATTTTTGGAAAGTTGGCTCATATCCTTTGGCAGCGCCACAAACCATAGCTAACATTCAAGAAAAACTGCCGAAATCGCTTGTTTCCAGTTAGCTGGCCCATAAAATCATACCAGGCATCCTGCAATGCTGTCCTACTACCTGGCCCTCTTTTCGAGATCATTATAGATGGGTCAATGTAATTTTTCACTAAAGTTCGCTCGTATAGCCCGGCAATGCCATAAATCGTGGTCTAACACCCTAAAAAACTACGAAAATCGCTTGTTTCTATTTGCTTGGTTCATAAAATCTTACCAGGCTTCCTGAGGGGTCACCGAGCCACCTGGGCCTCTTGCCGAGGTTGTTATAGATAGGTCAGTGTAATTCTTAATGTTAGCCCAATCCCAAGGCAACGCCATAAACCGTGGACTAACACCACGAAAAATTACCACAATTGTCTATTTTCTGTTTTTTAGCCCATAAAATCCTACCATGCAACCTGCGGCATCGGGACACCTGGGCCTCTCTCCATGCTCATTACAGACGGATCAGTGTAATTTTTCTTTAAAGTTGCTCGGATCCCCAAGCAGCAAATAATAAATAAATAAAAAAAATTTGGATTAGGTCAGCAATCCAAGTTTGGGGTGGTATGGATAAAAGAACTTCCTATGTTATACTATTCAATTCTCGACGACAAATTGATTTGATAGTTCAGATATTGTTATTCATGATATTAATCTGATTTAAGATCATCGAGAGGTAATATTCATTGATTGCATTTACAGGCCAACGATTTATCATTTCTATGGGATTAATCCTGAGTTATTGCAAAGTAAAAAATCGATGAGAATATGGAAGTAAATATTTTTGCATTTATTGCTATTGCACTATTTATTCTAGTTCCTACCACTTTTCTAGGCTAACATCCACAAAAAATATTAAAATTATTATTTCCTGTTGCTTGACCCATAAAATCCTTCCATGCGTCCTGCAGCGCTGTCGGGCCACTTTTGGGCCTTTTGCCGGGCTCGTGACGAAAAACTTAGTGTAACTTTTCGAAAAAGTTGGCCCGGATCCTTGGGCAGTGCCACAAATTGTGGGCTAATACCCACGAAAAACTATAAAAATTGCTTGTTTCCTATAGTTTGGCTAATAAAATCCTATCAGGTATCCTGTGGCACCACTGGACCACCTGAACCTCTTGCCGGACTCATTACAGATGGGACGGTATAATTTTTTTGCAAAGTTTGGCTCAGATCCCGTGGCAGCACTACCAACCATGGGCTAAAACCCACGAAAAGCTGCTAAAATAGTCTGTTTCCTATTGCTTGGACCATAAAATTTAACCACGCATCCTGTGGCGCCGCTAGGCCACCTAGGCTTTTTGCCAGGCTCGCTATGGATGGGTCGGTGTAATTTTTTGGAAAAATTGGGGCGGATCCCCAGGCATCTGCATAAACAGTGGGCTAACACTCACAAAAAACTATCAAAATTGTCTGTTTCATGTTGCTTGATCCATAAAATCCTTCCCAACGTCCTGCGACACCATCGGTCCATCTGGGCCTCTTGTCGTGCTCATTACAGACAAGGTGGTATAATATTTCGAGAATGTTGACGTAGATCCCCGCGCAATGCCACAAACTATGGCTTAAAACACCTACGAAAAACTGTTAAAATCATTTGTTTTCTGTTGCTTGGCCCATAAAATACTACTAGGTGCCCTGCGGTACTGTTGGGCCATATGGACCTCTTGTCGAGCTTGGTACGGATGGATCAGTGTGATTTTTCGAGGAAAGTTGGCCCAAATCCTTAGGCAGCGTGACAAAGGGTGGGCTAATACCTAGGAAAAACTGCCAAAATCACATGTTTCGTGTTGCTTGACCCATAAATTCCTACCAGACATCCTGCAGCACCGACAGGCCACCTGAGCCTCTTGCCAGGGTCGTTACAGATAGATTGGTGTAATTTTTTGGGAAAGTAGGCCCAGATCCCTAAGTAGCACCACAAATCGTGGACTAACACCCACAAAATACTGCCAAAATTGTCTATTTCCTGTTGCTTGGCCCATAAAATCCTACTAGGCGTCCTCCGGCGTTGTCGCACCACCTTGGCCTCTCATCGTGCTCGTTATGGCAGGGTCAAGATAATTGTTTGGGAAAGTTAGACCGAATTCCCATGTAGCACCACAAATTGTGGGCTTAATCCATAAAAAACGTCCAAAATTATTTGTTTTCTGTTGCTTAGCTCATAAAATCCTATCAGGCGTCTTGCAGCTTTACCAGGACACCTAGGCCTCCTTCCGGGCTCATTATGGCCGGGTTAGTATAATTTTTTTGGAAAGTTGGCCCGAGTCTCCGGGCAGAGTCACAAATCATATGCTAACACCTACAATAAACTGCCAAAATCCTTTGTTTCCTGATGCTTGGCCCATAAAATCCTATTAGGCCTCCTGCGGTACTACTGGGCCACTTGGGCCTCTTGATGGACTCGTAACGAATGGGTCGGTGTAATTCTCTGAGAAAGTTTGCCTAGACCCCAAGGCAGCGCCACAAAAATGAGCTAACACCCACAAAAAGCTATCAAAATCGCCTGTTTCTGTTGTTTGGCCCATAAAATCCTACCAGGCATTCTGCGGCACTGTCAGGCTACCTGGACATCTTGTTGGGCTCATTATGATTGCTTCGGTATAGTTTTTAATGAAAGTTGGCTCAAATCCCCGGGTAGAACCACAATCAAGGTGCTAACATCCACGAAAAATTATCAAAATCATTTATTTTTTGTTGCTTGGCCCATAAAATCCTACCTAGCATCCCGTGGCTCCTCGAATGACCTGGGCCTCTTTCCATGCTCGTTTCGAACAAGACTGTTAATTTTTTGGGAATATTGACCTGGATCCTCGAGCACGTCAGTGTAGTTTTTCAGGAAAGTTGGCTCGGATCCTCAGGCAGCGCCAGAAACCATGTGTTAATACCCACAAAAATTTCTAAAATCGCCTGTCTCTTGTTGCTTGGCCCATAAAATCCAACTAGGCATCTTGTGGCATCGCCAGGCCATCTAAGAATCTTGTCGGCCTCTTTACGGATGGTTTGGTGTAACTTTTCTAGAAAGTTGACCCACATCCCGGGCAGCGCCACAAATCGTGGGCTAATACCTATGAAAAACTGTCAAAATCACTTGTTTCTTGTTACTTGGCCCATAAAATCCTATCAGACATCTTATGGTGCCGTCGGGTCACCTGGAGATCTTGCCAAGCTTGTTTCGGACGCGTCAGTGTAATTTTTTGAAAATGTTGGCCCGGATCCTCCGGCAGCTCTACAAATAGTGGGCTAATACCCACAAGACACTTCCAAAGTCAACCTGTTTCCTGTTGCTTGGCCAATAAAATTCTACCAAGAGTCCTGATAATACTCACAAAAAACTGTCAAAATCGCTTGATTCCTAATTCAAAGACCATAAAATGCTCCTAGGTATTTTCTGGCGCCACAGGACCTACTAGGACTCTTAGGGGATCGTTAAGGATGGGTTCGTATAATTTTTTTGGAAAATTTGGACCAGAGCCTCGGCTGTCCCAGAATTCATAGGCTAACAGCCACAAAAAACTATCGAAATCACTTGATTCCTATTTTGAAGCCCATCAAATGCTCCCAGATATTGTGAGGTGCTACCGGGCATACTAAAACTCTTGGCGAATTCATATGGTTTTTAGGAAAAATTGGGCCCTGAATTTTTAGGGTCTAAAAAGTCGGTCAACTAACTAAAATCTTAAATTTCTATTCCATGGCATTAAAATTTTAATTAAAGAAAATGTCAATAATGAAAATTGGTCACCAGGCTTATGAGACCACACCTTTCCAAGTTGGGGAACCAACGGAATCGGTCGACTAATTTGCAGAATATCAATAGACTAACACATGAAAAATATTTACTATAAGTCAGCAACAATATACCCAATAAAATTCCTACATGAAAAATGTTTATTAACTTAAATTTAGCAAAATGCTGAAAAAAGATAAGATACTAATGAAAATGAAATAAATACCGGACTCATATATAAATAATTGACATTGAGTGAAAAATTATAGATTTTTTATTATGATGGAATTATAATACAACCGCATCTTTTATTACATAGTGCTAGACTCAGAAAGGGACAAATACGTAAAGGAAACGAGACAACAACGTAACAAGTACAAACGTCAAAAGGAGATTCATAAATAGATAAAGATCAAAGACGATCCTATAACTAATTGTTCTCCCTATTATTATTGCACAATTTGTGCGGTTGTAAAATTTGGTCCATCGTCGATCATCCTTACACAATCCTGCATCACAAAATGTTATTAAGAATAAAATATGAAGTTTAAAATTAACTTAAATAAATCGATAAGGAAATAATGTGATATAAAATGGAACATAGATACATTTTCCCCCTCATTCTCATCTTTATCTTAAGTGGCAATATTTCAACTGAAAAAACATTGACATGATTTGCTGTTAAAGAAGTTTAGAAACAAAATTTTGTAGGTCAATCGTTGAGGTCTCTATAATTCATAAACACATCTCTATCTTAGCATAGAATCATCCATACAAATAATATTATTATAGAAAGGTTTGACTATACATACGTGGAGCAGGCTATGTCAACACTGATGAGGTACGGAATAGTGACACCACATTTGGTTGGGAGAAGAGAGACCTTGACCCAATCTATTCCCACCATAATAGCACCATCCGCTTTTAGGCAATTGCATGCAGTTTGTCGATCGATAGTGGTGGTGGCCGCAGCGTTCAATTTCTGGACTCCGTCACAACATGTTCCTAAAGGCCCTAGGGTTTCCGTAAGGTAGGGCACGCAACCGGCCATGTAGGTATTGACATCTATGCATGTTAGGGCTTGTGCATGGGGTGCAAATAGCACCACCATGCACAAAACCACCATGCATGCAATTTTTGCCATTTTTGGGGGGATGGAAAAGATATACTAGAAAGGAGATATATGAAATTATAATGCTTTGTGAGTAAAAATGTTGGTGTGCAAAATGCTTTGAGACCTTAGGGTTTATATAGCAAGAGGAGTGATTGCTAGTGGTGTTAAGGTTGATTATTTATGTGTTTATTTATATTTTAAGTTTAGATTTTACGTGCACGAAACTTCCAAGAACCATGCACGTTAGGGTTTTAGGAAATATGAATATCAAAAATCCACACGAAGTTAGAGACTCATGCGGTGCTAATCTAAACTCTTAAGGAATTATTTGGTGTAATAGGTATAAGGTATAATAATTCCGAAACAAAATGTAGGATAGTTTTATTCGGCATTTGATTGGAGGTATTAGATAATCCTTGGATTGTTTATCGCATCATTTGTACCTTAGTGATGAGATAATTAAATTATCCAATATACATAACGGAATAACTTATCCCAGGATAATTTATATTAATCTCGAGATATGTTGTTCCCAACCAAACAACTCCTAAATACTCCCATCATCTTTCGAGTTGAAGAGCCCATTTGGATTGATTTTTGACTTTTGACTTTAAAAACAAGTGTTTATAAGTAAATTTTTAATTTATTCAAACACTCGAAAACTGTTTAAAAATTATTTTGATTTAAAAACACCTAAAATAATTCAAATCAAACCAAATGGACTCTAAGTTCAATGCAATGAAATATGTATAAGGGTTTTACATCATTAGGTAAAGTTAAATTACAAATGATAAACCTAGAAAGTAGGATAAAAACATGTCATAACTATCACAATTGTGTGTAGGTACTTTTGAAAATTTAGATTATAAATTTTAAATATTGAGTTATCTAATAATCGAATAATTAATATATAACTTTAAAAATTAATCAAATCAAATTTTACTAAATAGAAAATATCACATGAATTAAAGCAGAAAAAAAATACTATATAACTATCTAAATCATATAAAGTGCAAAACTCAAATAAAATAACTACAATTTGTATTTTAAAATAGAAAGCGAAGTGCTTCCTTTTTGGGATTTGCAATTCTTTCATGATACGATAAAACTCACTTAATTGAAAAGGATCTTGGAAAAATACATCATATTATTAAAAGAAAAAGAAGGGAACCTACACTGTATAATTAACATCAAAACAATAGTCTATATGTTACTTCCTCTGTCTATTTTATATGAGTTTATTTAATTTCAAATGAAATTTAAGAAAAAATTGAAAAATTCTTAAAATTTGTGATCTAAAATAATTGATAGATGTTTGCTTAGCTGTAAAATCATTTTATTGAGAATATATTACTAAATATAGAAATGCATCATTAATCTTTTTGCGATTGATTAAAAAAAAGTGAGTTATATAAAATAGGACAGAGATAGTGTAGTTATTTTAGTTAGAGTTTCATGGAGGTTACTTTACCCAAAACCCCTAGTTATGCCTATTTAAAGGGTATTATATTACCTTAAAAAGATATTTCGAATATCCCACAAATACTTGGGTATTTATAAAGGGATCAAAATAAGACTTAAGAGGGTCAAAATCATTCTACGTTCGAGAAATACGCTACTAACATCCTAGCTCGAACCAGGTGAAATCTAAGGAGAGAAGAATCATGGGAAGAACAGATTTGCACTCACATTGTTTATGAATTAAATCATATATGTTTCTTCATATTTTATTTGTGATTGTAATTTATTTTTCATCACTTTAAAATTTATTGTAAACTGTGGCCAACAGGCTAAATATGTTACTTGTCCAAACAAAAAATTAAAACAAATTAGTGTTTAGTTGGTGTTGGGAAAATATTTTCATAAGAAAGAGTATTTATCAAAATGGATCATAATAATGTTGAGAAATTGGACATATGGTATTTTGATGAAACTTTTGGATATAAAAATAAATGCTTAAAAAGGCAGGAAAAAAAAAGTAATCACCTGAATATTATTAAAAAGGCTTCCTTGAGATCTACTTTTTTTTTAATTAATTACATTAAAATTGGAGTAATAATATTGCCACATGCATTTCAATAATCATATTTACCAATATCAATGTTGCGACGAAAAAAAAAAGATTTTCCTTTAATTAAGAAACAAGTTGGTATATATTTTTTCCACTCAATTGTTTCTTGATAAAAAATTAAATCCATTTTCTTATAGGTCTGTATTATCTTGGAGCGTGTCCTATATAAGTTTAATTTGCACTAAAATTAAATTTTTATTTTTATTTGTTCAATTTAAAAATAATTTATTATTTATATTTATTTATCCTTGTTATCAATTCATTTAGACATTACAATATGATTTATAAAATAATTATGAATGATATAATAAAATTATTTTTTCTGAAGAAAATGAACATGTCAAGTCAAACAAGGAGAAATAAGTATGTTATTAAAAGGAGTTACAAATAAATATTATAATTAATATTCCACATGTCTTTCGTAAAAAATAGAAGAAATCCTTTGGAAGGTGGCTAAATGCACCTAGGTTTAAGAGAAATACATGTAAATAATTTTAAGAAATATAAATATATTATTTTTATATTTTCTTTCTGAATTATTTGTCTTCAATTTCACATTTCAATAATTTTACCAATAACAAACATTTTCTTACATTTTGTTAATGAAAAATAATAATTTTTTTATGCGTCGTCTTTACGTAAACTTTTTGAATTTGACGTACGATATTTAAGGATCTATTACTTGATCTGTCATAGGTTAAGTGATGTATTTTAATAGAACATAATAGTAATAATATATTCAATATAGTCTCATATGTGATATTTGAAAATAATAGTGTGTACGTAGTTTTACCATGATCTTGTGAATGTCTATATCTCGATCTTGTGAAGGTATGATAACGTCCAATCATACTCCTTTAATAGAATATGGACGATCGTTGGCAGACTATTTATTCAGCTAAGAGTCAGGATCGATCCCACAGGGAATAGGTTGAAACAAGTCTACAAGTTATGTTGTTGGTTCTATTTCCAGAAAAACAAGCAATACGAAAAGGTAAAAATGGGGGTTTGGATACTAAGGTAATAAGCATTTAACATTGGTGATAATGTTCATTGTGTTGAGTGCAAAACCTAGCAGGTTATGTAGGATCAAGCAACTCAAACATAAAGTTGATCTCACCTAGGTTCATTTATGGTTATCTTTTCCTAATCACTATTTTTCTCTCGGACAAGTAACGAATAAGAGTAAGTTCTCAATGTTTGCACTCATCAGAAAATTAATACTTTTGGACAAAGTTAAACATAATACATATGATACAAATTCTAATAAAACCCTAAGTTCGCCTACTTTGTATAGTTTCCACAACCCTAGTTATGGGGTTTAACTATTCAAACTTGCAAGAAATGAAACGAGAATCATGATGTAATTCAGATTTAAATAACTTACAAGGAAG